>JAODUP010000060.1:632500-665000 GCA_025642065.1 Paralvinella palmiformis
TCACCTTATTTTATTGGATAAATAATATATAATATCACCTCTTTATGATTTATGTGTATTTCATGTTGGGATGGGGGGGGGGTTGGTGGGGTCATCACTAAGTATATATGAAAGGGCTCTATTATTATTATTATTATTATTATTATTATTATTATTATTATTATTTATTACCACACATTTCATAATGACAAATATCGTTATATAAAGTGTAATTTGTTGCTGTCTAATGTGAAACGAACGAAATCGAAACAGAAAGATTAGATTAAAATACTCTTGATAGAAATAACGGGCTATATCTAAAGGGTGTTTCACTTGACCTCATTACCTTTTAAGGTCGTTCGGCCCATTTAACCTATCAAGTGTACAAAAGTGGCCGCAAAACATCAACATTTGATAGAGGTGATAAACTTACGGTTAGTTCATCACTGACAGATTAATAGTGATAACGTCATATGATATATGACGTGGGTGCGCGCGAGCGAGCGACTGCGCGCAAACGCGTGTATTTTTTATTTTCTCGGCCGTTTTACTCTGATTTAGAGTTGCCCAAAATAACTATTTTTGTTTAATTGGTCACGGAAATATTAATTTTATCAAGGGATGTGGGGGGGGGACATAAATATATTTATTTTTCTAACAATAGGATTATTCTCTCTATTTGTTTATAAACAGATCCCCGAAAGTTGATTGTTTGAAATATATTTTCTTTTCATCATCATATTCAGGTAACAATACTATTTTATCGTGACAGTTTTTCGTCTCTAATCAGCTGTTCTTGTTTTTGTTTTTTTGTTCTTAATAAAAGTAAACTTTCCAGCTAAAATATTTAATCTTCTTCGATGTCACATTTTACGTTTATAATTTAATTATCCATATTAAAGTCTGAATAGGCAAATATGAGCCGGAATATTGTAGCTAAAAATTAGTTGATTTACAGTAAACTTTAGACAATAGTTCAATAATTGTTTTGGTTCAGTTGTTTTCAGATTGACGATATCCACGATGACGTAAGCTAAATATTACTAAATGATTAATAAAGCGATCAATATCAATACGAAAAAAACCCCACCTATATTCGAAAATATTATATTTGTCCATGTTCAGAACATTGTATCATATGAAAGCTAAGATAGATATATATCGTATTAATTATTATATATTTCATATTTACTGACCTATCACATCCGAGCTCGGGATATATTTTATGTAATTTTCAAGGTTTTGAGAAATAATAATATAAACTCGGCTTCTCGTTTGAAGCAAACAATAAGTCTATTGCGCGTTATATATAAGTTTTATTAATGCATCATACAATAAAGAAATATATAGATTTAATTTCATGGTTTTCTTTTTCATTTTAAGTCACATTCCCCGGCATGAAAATAAAATAACATTTATTTTCTATTAACTGTGGTGAGTTGTCTTTAATTAATTCTGGACTTCGCTATAAATGGAACTAAGGTTTATGTTTAAATTTAAAGTTTATGATAACAAATCGGTTTGAGAGAATGCTCCACGCGCGCGCCGCAATTTATGAAGTAATGTTACGGCTGAAAACGCTATTAATAAAGTTATTAATAAATATATTTCTACATAATCGTCTTCTCTGGTTTATCGTCCGGCATTTCTTCAAGGTTTCCTATCAATTTTTCTATTTTATACACCTACCCGACGGCTCATTAAACAACTTGTATAGCTTTGTATGTTTATAAAATGTCTTCTGCGGCAAATATTGTAAAGAAATCAGTATTGGACTAATGCGGATAAAATGACAAATTAAACTTGTTTATACAATCGGTATAAATTATTGCACCGACGGAAATGTATAAGTTTAAGTAAGTAATAAACGTTGACCAACTTATATCTGGTTTATAAACGTGTAAATGTACATAATTTAAATATCTATTTAATAAATTCGTGATGATGGATTTAAACGTGGCACTTTTAAAATACAAACGACGTATAAACTAGTGCACACCTTCGTAAAACATCTTCAAATTAATAATCACAAAACACAGATAATTCTCATAAATAGTAAATATTCTACGTAGAATATATTCATTCTTATATTTTCATTCGGAATACGTATATTAAATTAATTATATTAGATACGCAATATTGAAGGCTTCTGTGTGATTTATTTTATTTCGCTTCGTTTTAGATAATTATTAAAATAACAATGTTTTAATTAATTAATGCCGTATTGTTTGAAAATCGAAATCATCATCACCTTAATATATTTGAACTAAGAACTACGAAAGACCAATGCTAATTATTTAACATGGAAAAATAAAGCGAATTGGTTCCGACTAGTTTATGTCAAGATAAAATATGTTTCCTTTAAAAAATAAATAAAAACTATTTAAGAATATTATTAAGATTATTATCACTATTACTGAAATGTGCTTTGGCAATTTATCAATGTGTGATGAATATCTGACTCTGTACCGATGAATATGTGAGGACTGATGTAGATTTACTAAATCGAGATACATATACACAATTATGAATAATAAATATTTTAATGTGATTCAAAAACAATAAGTTCACTTGTTTATGTATAATTGCCCGGATTGTAAAGAATTAAAGACTTACATTTAGATATGTTTCTGTCTTTCTATTCCTTGTAGAATACGAAATGCTAAATAGATTCCATTATTGGGTAGAGGTCGTATTCCGGAGACAATATACGTTAGTGTGCGGGCAAGACGTGAATATTAAAATATACCTAGGGCCTATATAAATCTACATACGACAGGATAAACGGATCAACAATCAGGTAGAATGACGAAGGTTTGACGTGAAGACAGGATTGTAGATAGTATTTAGAGATTTATAATTACACCTAAATCTGTTAAAAACCCCATTTATATACCTGGAACCTTAATATGAATATGACGTATTCCCGGCTATATAATTATTTCCCTCTCAACTTAATTACATACCTGTCTCATTAGACATATGCATGACTAGACATATAATTATAGCCATAATTACATGTATATACCGTAACTTATATTTACCTATATACTAATAGGCTATTAAATATATGTATATACATACCTGTCATCGGGTACATAAGTAGTCGCGTACGCACACACAGATTCACCTGTAAAAAATAAGATAAATAATTAATTACATTAGTACCATATACTTTAGCCTATGTACATTCACAATTACATATATACTTGTCTACTTTGTTGTTATATGTATCTATATACAAGCCATTAAGTGTACCTATATCTTTTCTGAATAACAGCGAGCTGACCGTAATACGGCAATCACTAGTGTATGTTTAACTCGCCAGGTGGCGGCACGAGTCACAATAGCGTTCCAAGTCATCGATGGGCGCGTTATGACGCTAATAATTATATATGCTTATATATTTGCGTATACAATCACTAGTTGGACCAATAGTTGGAGGTACAGCGATAAATGGAAAATCGATACCGAGGCAACGTGAGCTTGAAAGCTGATTGGTTGTTCTTCCAGTCGGCGAACTGATTTACAATTCAGGGCCGAGAATTGTGGTATTCGGGGGAGGAATTTTTCTCCAAGAAATTATAATACTGATGTTATGGTAGGATGCGAAGTAGTAAGCTTCCATATTTGGTAATAAAAGCCGGTTGACATATATTTAGTCGGGTGTATGTCGGCGGTAAACCGCCATCGCACGGCCACCAGAAGAGTTGGCTATTTTTCCACTGTCCAGAATCCGCCGATCCAGAAATACGGTCTCTGGGGTTTGGCGGCTGTACAACAAACTCTCCGGAGAGTGGTCCGATATTACTAGAACCGATTCGTTTCGGTGAACGAATGTTTCGCGGACGATTTAGCGGACCTAGGTCAGTTTGGACAGCTCTGGTTCGGGGACATGTTTGTTTTTGTACGATACATCGCTGTCCGGTTTTCTGTTTAACATAATATTTGCCGAATATACTTAAGGTTTGTATACGTTGTAGCCATCGCCGAGTTGGGGTGATATAAGGGAGAAAATGTCTGCTGGATGGTTAGGAAAAAACCCCGAACACTTCCCTGTTCTCTGAGTTTGTCGCGTGTGTGTGTGTGTGTTTGTGTGTGTGCGCGGGGGGGGGTATTCGATAGAAACGAGAGACTTTGGGGGTGGCCCATGTGGGTTCCCAAGAACTGGAAGATGAACGTCGATTTAGGGCCGACATTTGGCGCTGATTAGGACGATATCTGTCGTTATTTGGAGCGGAATTCGTGTCCAGAATTGTTCTCTTTCTGTCGATGATAGCTTGTTGTTCGGTTAGCTCGTGACTTATGCCAGGCGTTACGCCGGTGATAGACGCGGGCAAACGCACGTACGCACGGCCCCCATCTCGAACCCACACCTGCCCCTTGCCTGGTTCGTATAACATCAGAGACACACGCAGACACACACGCATACATACACACACACACACACACACACCCACAATACCAAACACACTAATGGCGTTTGAGGAAACGTCCAGCAAACACGCACGCGAGCACTCACGCACGCTTACATGATCACTCACGCGGAAACGCAACCAGTTACACTCCGAAACGCCGGGACAATGGACCGAATATCCTTCTCTGACTCTCTGGATAGGGAATGACCTCTGATGACCTTATGTTGTATCCAGACAACAACACTGAACCCAGATGTTAGTAGAAACCCCCCCCCCCCCATCTCTCTCTCTCTCTGTGTGTGTGTGTGTGACATGGACACCGTGACAGAGATCCATCTTGTAGACTGACATGACACATCAATGTTCGTCAATTAGATTTAGCATTATTTCTGTTCAAGTTCAAATTGAAGGAATATAATTAACGAATGTGACAAGTGACACATCAGCTGATCAATTATATATATATATATATATATATATATATATATCGGTAGTTTATGTAAAAGGTCCTATACTGTGTCGTAATATTTACTTATTAGCATATCGTATGGTTCTGGAATTTAGCATTCATCGAGGTCTACTCTATCGTCCAGTGGCGACACCTAGCGGCTCAGTTTGTCTGCCAACTTAGTTTATCTGCCGTGTACCCCGTCAACGTACCAGTGATACCATCTGTACCAGTTTATGCCAGAAAACACCCGGCCCACAACAAGAAGTATTGATCCCGGTACGTAACGCGACGCGGCGATTGGATTGGAATTAATTACAAAGTTATGAAAGATATTAGATTACTTGCCTTGGCTCGTCACAGCGCTACCTGGTGGCGTGACCAGAGGCAATGTCACGTGATCATGCGTAATATTTTATGGTCGGAAATAAATATAATATTTATATTACATTTGTCGCGATAACAAATATTGGAGCGTGGCTTTCGTCTTAGCAACATAATTAACTGAAGCGAAGCCGGGATAATTCTACATCTATAACACATAATGTTGTTGTTGTTGTTGTTGGTGGTGGTGGTGGTCGTGGTGGTGGTGCAGTATTTATTTGTTGTTGTTATTGTTATTATTCGTTATGTTATTGTTGTTGTTATTGTTGTTTGTGTCATTCTTATGGTTGTTTTTAATGCGGTCGTTATCTTTCATATTGTTGCTGTTGGTGTTGTTGTTGTTGTTGTTGTTGGTGTTGTTGTTGTTGTTGGTGGTGGTGGTGGTGGTGGTGGTGATGATAGTGTTTTTAATATTATTATTATTGCCATTGCTGTTGTTTTCATTGTTGTTGTTGTTGTTGTTTGTTGAAATTCTAAAGTTGTTGGTTAAGTTATGGTTGTTTACGATGTTGCTAGTTGTTTTCGTTTGTTCAAGTTGTAGTTGCTATTGTTGTCTTATTCAGTAACATGTTTGCCATCGTTGTTTTGTCGCTACCTCTGTTGTTATTATTATTGTTGTTGTTATTATTGTCGTTGTTGTTATTGTTGTTGTTGTTGCTATTTTGCTGTTGCTGCCAAACTGAAGCAGTTAGCCGACATACAACAAAGATCAACCTTTGACCTTTATAACTGAGAAGATCGACAGAAGCAGAAAGCTAGACACATTGAGAGTCACACAAAGCCATAATTAACATAGCGAATTTTATTGATGAAATATTAATCTTCATACATTATTAACGACCATAATTATAACAACCACAACAACGATAACAACAACAACAACAACGAGCTCATCAGGTGAGCACGTGCTTGCTACAATCATGATTTATCATCACACCTCCTCATCTATTCCACGCAGCGATGTACCTTTGCCCGTTTGATATATATATGTGTGTGTGTGTGTGTGTGTGTGTGTGTGTGTGTGAGTAGGAGGGGGGGGGGAGTTGCGAGGTGGGGTTTCCGACTTGCGGAGATAATGTTCGATGAAATGGGATCCATACACACATGTCCCGGGATCTACCTCCCTTTTTGAACTTACGGTCGAACAGCGGAGGGTGACGTTAAATAACATTGAATGACGACTAATTTTGAATTAAGTTAGAAAAGAGGAAAGGAAGATATTCGATTTTATCATAAGATAACAGCACACAGAGAAAATGCGATACGGCCACCCCCATCCCCGAATGTGTAAGAAAATAGACCCCGCGGTGGAGGAGGAGGGGGGGTGTTTACTACCCCGCCCCCTACTGGACGTTCCACTAACTAACGACCACAGATCATTATTAGCCGTTACTACCGGTGATGGAGCGGGTGATCTTGATCCGTGGTTGTTTCCCGAAGTTTGTAACATTTACGGCCGTAAAATGGAGTAGCCGCGTTCAAAAATTAGTCATCGCCTCTTTTGAAATTCCAGATATGGAAGGCCTTTTGAGGGTTTTTTTTTTATCTCATTCGAACTTCCTCAGATCGAGGTAATATCAAAATATCTGCGGTCGAACGATCAGAACATTCATCAGTGTTCTGACAAAAAGGCGTCAAAAGCCCGAAAGTGTGGGGGGAGGGGGCGCGTTGTATCTGAGCGAATCACTCGCCAGAGGGGAGTGTGTGGGGGGGGGGGGGTTAGGTGGCGCTGTATCACTCGCCAGAGGGGACTTTAACCGCAAATTACGATAAGAAGGTAGCTATTTGTCAAAGTGATGCCCAATTACTGGCTCGTTATAACGCGAAGGTGTTAGCTTTAGACGTGACATGGAAGGATGTTAGTAGTGCTGAGGCTGACGAAACAGACGTAACAACAACAACAACAACAACAACAACGACGACGACGAAGACGACAATAATAACAACAATAACAGCTACAACGACAACAACAAAATTGACATCTACAGTAAGGTGGTAGTGGCGCGATGATGATGATGATGATGATGATGATGATGATGGTAGCCTTAACTCATTAATGATAGATAACAATATATTTGCTGCCCGCAGTGAGATAGATAACGAGAGGGACGTCATCGGATGTCCAGGATTATCTTGACGAATGTCGATGTTTACGTTTGATTTCTTGTTTATCTCATCCTCGACTCATCTTCGATCTTCTATCATCGACGGTTACATTATCTTACCGATGCCCGTACACTCTACGTAATCATTAAAGACAACGAATACGAAACTCCTCAAACGACCTCATAATACCTAGATAGACCATAAATGACTTGCTCAGTACAAGTTCATAAGATTCTGCCTCAGATAAAAACAATTTCCCTCCCCCCCCCACAACAAACTAACGGTGTTTCACATTTGTACGGTGAGTCGTCAAGTTAAAATAAACGTTTCACATTTATATGAACAACAACAACACTAACAACAACAACAACAAAAGGTTGATAATTGAGGATGCTGCTGCTATTTTCGCTTGATGATGAGAAGATCGATTGTACAGGATCAGATCTTCTCTGCTGTGGGTTGTCTTATTATATTCCTTTTGGTGTCATCTTTTTTATCTCGATGGTTGATAACACTATCCCGAAGCGATTTCCACACCAGAGGTCGCTCTTTTCGTTCGTACCTTTGTCAAGTTGCGCGATGTCGCTTCCGTGTGCCCGCCCAACAATACGACGATCCAGATGCGAGTTATTCGATTTCAATTGCACGTCGTCCAATTGCAAGTTGTCATATTGCGCGTCCTTCCTTCACATTTAGTCCATTTGCAGGTCATTCACGTAGTCGCAATATAATACGTTGTTTAATTATACGTAGTCTCATTTCTGTGGTCTGATTGTTCGTTGTTCATTTGCACATTTTTCATTTATACAATGCCCAACTGTGCGTTGCTCAATTCTGTAATTTTTTTCCTTCAATTGTACGGCGTCCTGGAATAGGCTATTAAAATGTGCGTTGTCCAATATGTTGTCCCAGTATACATCACCAATATGTACATAGTCCATTGTGCGTTATTAAATTTAAATTGTCTTCTTATATGTTGTCCGACTGTACATTGTCCAGATAAACGCTTTATCGTTGTATGTTGTCCAGTTATGCGCTGCCCAATTGTATGTTGTCCAGTTATGCGCTGTCCAATTGTATGTTGTCCAGTTATGCGCTGCCAATTGTATGTTGTCCAGTTATGCGCTGCCCAATTGTATGTTGTCCAGTTATGCGCTGCCCAATTGTATGTTGTCCAGTTATGCGCTGCCCAATTGTATGTTGTCCAGTTATGCCCCCGGGGCCCCCCAATTGTATGTTGTCCAGTTATGCGCTGCCCAATTGTATGTTGTCCAGTTATGCGTTGCCCAATTGTATGTTGTCCAGTTATACGCTGCCCAGTTGTATGTTGTCCAGTTATGCGCTGCCCAATTGTATGTTGTCCAGTTATGCGCTGCCCAATTGTATGTTGTCCAGTTATGCGCTGCCCAATTGTATGTTGTCCAGTTATGCGCTGCCCAATTGTATGTTGTCCAGTTATGCGTTGCCCAATTGTATGTTGTCCAGTTATACGCTGCCCAGTTGTACGTTGTCCAGATATGTATTATCGAACTGTACGTTGTCGTTTTTCCATATCCAACTGGGGGTTGATCAATTGTATATTGTTCAATTGTATATTGACCAATCGTGTATTGTCCAATTGTATATTGTCCAGTTATGCGCTGCCCAGTTGTACGTTGTCCAGTTATGCGCTGCCCAATTGTATGTTGTCCAGTTATGCGCTGTCCAATTGTATGTTGTCCAGTTATACGCTGTCCAATTGTATGTTGTCCAGTTATACGCTGCCCAAATTGTATGTTGTCCAGTTATACGCTGCCCAGTTGTACGTTGTCCAGATATGTATTATCGAACTGTACGTTGTCGTTTTTCCATGTCCATCTGGGGGTTGATCAATTGTATATTGTTCAATTGTATATTCAATAGTCTAGTCTAAACTTCATCTGGTTATACGCTGTCATTCGTCTAAATCCCGACGAACAATTGTTACAACTTGTCGGGAAGTGTTTCTAGAATGAGGGATCAACTCGTCCGATCCGGTATAAGCCGTCGGATTACCGGAGAATCCAGACAGTTATTAGCCTAACATATCCGATTATCCGACACCTCGCCAATCCGGCCACTGGTCGACGGGAAGAAAATTTTAGTTTTCTCATTCGATTCCGTGATGTTCTCTACGTCGTCGAGTTATCTCTATTGATCTATGTCTCGGCCTTCCGGCACACAATCACCGACACGTGCCTCGAATGTTACCCGAGGACGCAGACTCACGGCTGACGTCACTCGCTGCCGTTTATAGCTCGCCTGTCCGTTCCCGACGGTGAGTTAACGTCGGCGTCAATTCGTCGATTTCTTTCTTTGAGTTCCCGAAGTCGGCGGTTTCTCCGTTAGACATCTGGATCGTCAGTCGGAACGGATCCTTCTCACTGGATACCTTTAGAGCGAAGATACCATTTGCTAATGTCAAATACATGTTACATCACAGTTTGTCATCTACGGATAGCTCGAACGAGGCAAATCCGGTTTGTTCTGGAACGTCTCGCGCGCACTACGGCTGGTCGTGAATAAGTGCGTTCATTTCAGTGATTAAAATTCCTTTTTTTATTTATTTTTTGTATGATAGAGAAACGAAACGCATTTATATCGAAGGGAAATTACTCCTTTCTAAAACTCATTCCGCGAACGTCTATCACAACGAAATCCAGAAGAGATATATCGGAAATCATCGAGCCAGCACGTAATCCAGCACGGAATCCAGGATTATCCGTAATTAGAATGCCGTCTTTGTCCGGCCACGTGATATTTTGTCGCAAATTCTCTTGGCGTCCTTCAAATGACCTTGACCATCGCGGTAACTCAGCCACCGTTGTCAGTCCCATTATCCGCCGAGATGTATATATTTACGTCGTCTGAGGGACAACACTCAGAATATCGCCGTCATATATAGTTCACACGTGATCACACAACGTCATCCTATCACCTGATAATACGAGGTTATCTGGTACGTTGAACGGAGTCGTCTCGTAACCTCGACGGAAGTGGAATTCCTGCCGCTTTTCTTCTCTCGTTCGACGACGCCATATTACGGCCGTATCCAGAAGACATCTGGTTCCTGATCTCGAATCCCCTCCCCCAAAAGGCGTGGAGTCGATACTTCCGGTGACCTTCTAGTCCCATATCACGTGATACCACTTGTCCTAACATGGCATCTGTTTCTGTGAATTGATGACATATCTCTCGACCAATCATCGTTATAATTATTGTTATTGTTTGTTTGCTGAATATATATATATATATATATATATATATATATATATATATATATATATATATATATATATAAAGAGAGGGATAATTATATGTATTCTATCTTTGTTTATCTTTATGTCTGTTTGTTGTGTTTATATGTCTGTCTGTCTGTCTGTCTGTTTCTGTCTGTCTGTATGTATGTATGTATGTCTGTATCTGTCTGTCCCTTTAATTTATCGGATTGTCTACCTTTCTACTATGTTATCTGTCTATCTGTTTGCCTTACGTCTGTATGTCTGTCTTACGCCCGTTTGTCTGTCTAACTGGGCCGTCTGTCTGTCTGTCTGTAAATTTGTATGTATGTATGTATGTATGTATATATATATATATATATATATATATATATATATATATATATCATTTGTCTATTTATCGATCCAGAACGAAACAAATACCACAAACAGAGTATGTGTCGGATTCAAATCTACAGACTGAACGTTTGTAGGGTAGCACTCTATCTAAGAGCCTATATATATATATATATATATATATATATATATATATATATATATATATATCCGTCACTTATCTATTTATCTGTTTATCTATATATCTATCTATCTGTCTGTCAGTTAGTATGTCGATTCTACCCCTTATTATGACCATTCTGTCATTTCTAGGTCACTGGTATATCTGTGATGTGGATCCTTCTGGTCCAGAAGATCCTCTGATCACCTTCTGACGTCTGATCCGGCTGTAGATCTGTAAATATAAAGTTAGACATGAGCATTATGACGTCATATTGTTGGTGTTTAGTATATTGTGATCCGGGGGTGGGGTGGGGGGGGGGGTTAGCTAAAGGTAGGATAATATTTCTGTTAAGATTGTAGAAATAAACTTGAAAACGAAGTACTCACACACACACACACACACACACACACACACACACACACACACACACACACACACTACGCACACACACGCACGTACGCACGCACACACACACACACACACACACAAACACTCATTATTTATTTATTACATACCACAAATATCATGTATCATGAATACGTTTCTTGTTTGTATTAATGTGCTGAAATATATGCTTTGTGCTTCAGCTAAAATCAGTGCCTAATCTTCTAGGTAAAACTTAGATACATGTTTTTCTATTATTCATATAAATATTCATTTATTACTAAGTTAACACATATTTTATGAGTGACGCCTATGTGAGTGACGTCATATAGTGAGTGATATTTTTGGATTCATTTATGCGTACATCCACTTATATTACCATGTAGTCATCCTTCCGTATCTAATTACATATAAACATACAATCATTAAAAAAATGTAATAGATTATATCAATAGGTGCGTGTGTGTGTGTGTTTGTGTGTGTGTGTGTTTGTGCGTGTGTGTGCGTTTGTTTGTTTGTGTGTGTGTGTGTGTGTCTGTCTGTCTGTCTGTCTGTGTCTGTCTGTCTGTTTGTCTGTCTGTCTGTCTGTCTGTCTGTCTGTCTGTCTGTCTGTCTGTCTGTCTGTGTCTGTCTGTCTGTCTGTCTGTCTGTCTGTGTCTGTCTGTCTGTCTGTCTGTGTCTGTCTGTCTGTATCTATATGTCTGTCTCTGTGCGCATGTGTCGGTGTATGCGATGAACAGTTTCCTTAACCTTTTAAAAGACAACTCTTGAGTTATAAACTCAGATATAACTTGAGACCAATAATTTCCCAAAATTAAATTTGTCGAATTATTTAATATCAGAAAGTTATTAAATAATAAATACTAATTGATAAGCCACATCGGTGTCACTTATTGTAACATCTTCGTCTCAGAATTGAGTTCACTTTCAGCCATCTTTGTTCCGGAATGTGATTCTATGGAACTTACTATACATCAATATAATTGTTATATACGGAGAATATCTATTAGACGTGGGAAATATGGGACTTATTATTATTATTATTATTATTATTAAACATAACAATTGCTATCTTTGTTTGATTGATTATATTATGCACGCCCGGTTTAAGCGGTCAGCTTTTGTGAATTAATTTATATTAATATTTCCTATATAAATTAGACAGTGACACAATCAATCGGTTTCCGTTAGTATGAATCTTCAGATCAATATCACTAGGAAACATCCTCGTGTATACAGGAACTATGAAATAAACAAGTCAGAAGTTTAAAAAATATTTAAAAACACGCATAAACAATATTATCATTTATCGAACCATATTGGCCAAACTCCAAATTTTATTTCATTCCAATCAAGTTTAGTTATTTTTGATAAGCGCTTAAATCAATTTACATATTCATGACCGACCTCAAACAAAGCTGACCTTTGCAGAATATGTCAACCTTGGTGTTGTTTTCCACATACAGTGGAGTCGCGCTGTAACGAAGTTGAGGGGAATAACTATAAAACTTCGCTATAGGCATGGTTCGTTATAAGAGAGGTTTGTTGATATTTCAGGTCAAATCAATCGGATTCTTTAAATTTCTCGGATAAGTATTTCATAAATTGCTAGAATTCACTAGTGTTAGTTGCCAACCCTTATTTACACACTGGTAATTAGTCCTGTGAGTATTCCATGAACTAGTCGTACATGCATGCCATATTAAGCTTAATATCAGCATGATTGAATACTCTATAGAACTTCGCTATATGCGGGGTAAATAAAGATGCAAATCTAACTTTGGGACATCGAAATGACTTCCTCATACGCGAGTTTTAGCTCTAGCCGATTCGCTGTATCCGAGATGAGTTACAATGGGAATAAATGGGGATCCAACCGTGTCTTGGCTTCGCTTTACAATAAACTTCTACTTCGTTGTAACCGGGTTTGGTATAACGCGATTTCACTGTATTTTCTTGGTTTCAATGACTCTTTTTTATGCCCAATTATTATTATTATTATTATTATTGTTATTATTATTATTATTATATACAATTTTCTTGCTGTGCAGGATGACATATTCTGGACTGTATACTCGTCCAGGTTTCGTATTTTGTAGACGATTTACGAAGATGACGAGTTCTTTTAAATCCCAATTTGCAATTAAACGCAAACAATATGCTACCAACCGGAAGTGTTCTATAAACTGTAAATGTAAATAGATCTTGTTGGCCGGAAGTAGCGATATTGTAATGGAGCCGTAAATGTGGCGGTTTATCGGTCAATTTGATGCATTGAAGTGTAGCTCTTTCAAATATAGTTTAATATATTACATACTATATGTGTGCAAAAATCCTATATGTGCTCTTTAATTAAATTGGAAAGTGAAAAATGCAGTAAATATATATATATATATATATATGTATATATATATATATATATATATATATAAGCTGTTTATTTTTAGCTCAGCCAGTTAAGATTATAGCATTTGTAAGAGGTTCCAGGTTAGTATTTTTACCAGTATGACGCGGATATTATATTTCTTTAGCACTTCACGGTTACAGATGACTATCAGATACTGTGACAGGTTTATAGAATTCTGTCAATAACTAACGTCCCCGTTGAAGTGTTAGCAGTTTTAATTAAAATTATGAATCGGCGACTGTCTGAGATTTCTCTGAGAACTTCTATTGTGTATCAGTGACATACCAATGTATTGTGTACGGGATACATAACCCGGTGTTATTGTTATATTGTAAATCATCGGCTGATATTAAACGACACGTTCGTCATTCTTAAACAATCATCAACGTAATCTTATACAATGTCTCGGTTCGATGTAAGACGATAGTTGAGGACTTGGTTAACCGAAAATATTTGTATTGTTTACATGAATACAGAGATACAGACAGACTGAGAGACAGATAGTTAAATAGACAGACAGACAGACAGACAGACAGACAGACAGACAGACAGACAGACAGACAGACAGACAGACAGACAGACAGACAGACATACATATATGCAGGCAGACATATATGCAGGCAGGCAGGCAGACAGACAGACAGACAGACAGACAGAGATACAGATACAGATACAGATAGACATCTAGACAGGGAGACCTACAAACAGATATACAGAGATACAGACAGACAGACATATAAACAGGTAGACATAGATACGGACGAAAGACAGACAGACATAAATACATACAAACAAATATACAGACAGACAAACAAAGAGACAGACAGACCAAGAGACAGACAGACAGACAGACAGACAGACAGACAGACAGAAAGACAGATAGAGAGGCAAACAAAGTGACAGACAGATTTGCGGGTAGACAGATAGACATAGAAAGGTAATAGACTGTGATTTACAATAGGTGACATATAAAGCTAATCTAAACAGTTACATTGTTATATAGAGTGACGATAGATAAAACAATAAAACAATTATTGAACATCACCGGATGTTGATGGATTAAATTGTCTAAAGATTTATAGCTAGATTTCTCTATATAATATGTTTATGTTTTGTCAAGCAGAAGACTGTTTTATTCCGTTTTCCAGTGTAAATTATTATTATTATTATTATTATTATTATTATTATTATTATTATTATCATAGATGTGCCGGTTATGAAGGCGTATATTCAGGGCTTTTATAGGGTCAAAGATTACTTATCGTTAATAATAATAATAATCATAAAACTTCTATTGTGCCAAATCCTCGAAAAGAATCCAGCTCAGTGGCGAACCTAATACAGGGATTGGTTTAACTCATAGTCTAAGTACAATGCAAAGTTCATAAAAAAATATTAGTTAGAGTGGAAAATGAGTAGTTGTGAGTCAGAAAAGGTGAGTTTTCAAATGGCAACGGATAGAAACTATGTCATTTGATGACTTAACGTGTTCAGATAGTGAATTCCAAAGAGTAGGGACAGCAACTGAAAAAACACGAGTTCCAGTATGAGTTTTAACAATGGGAACAGATAACAAGTGAAAACCAGATGAGCAGAGTTTTCTGGGCTTAGGTGCTAAAGAAAACGTGGAACATAGATATGAAGGTTCTTCAGAAGAAAGAGTTTGATAGGCAATAGCGCAGAGTTTGAAAATGATGCGAGATTTAACAGGAAGCCAGTGAAGAGATTTCAGAAATAGGACAGAATGGGAAAACCCAGGAGACCACGTGACAACCATGGCTAAGCAGTTCTGAACACACTGAAGTTTTAGAATATCCTTAGATGAAACGCTATAAAGAATAGAGTTGCGGTAATCAAGTCTACTAGTAATGATCGAGTACTGTAACAATGGCTTTGGCGACTGAAGTATACAGGCTGAAATATAGTGCCGAATATGGCGAAGCTAACGAATATGATAGAAGCAGCTGCGACATGTCAGAGAAATATGTTTTCTGAAATTAAAATCGCTATCAAATATAACAACAAAATTATGTACAGTGTCTGATGGTGTAATGTTATGATAACACACAGCTGTATATACCACCTTGAAGAATTTAGAACATTGTATTGCCGATATCCGGCTACGGATGACTCAAAATCTTCTAAAACTAAATGATAATAAAACGAATATTTTATATTTGGCAACACCACATTGCGTTAAATACCTAAAGATAGCAGCATTACAGCTGGGTGCATCTTCGATTACCCCTAATGGGTCAGTAAAAATCTAGGGGTTATTTTTGACAAATGTATTAACATGCATGAACATGTCACATCAGTATGCCAAGCTGCCTACTACCATCTTAAGAACATCCACTGTTTAAAAGCATTCTTGACGCAAGAATCACTTGTAACTGTAGTTCATGCCTTTGTTACATCTCGTATAGACTATTATAACTCCCTGTTATATGGCATATCTGATTATAACATTAATCGCCTTCAGCGAATTCAGAATAGTGCAGCTCGTATTGTAACAAATACTAGAAAATATGATCATATTACCCCAATTCTTCAAAAACTACATTGGCTACCTGTTAGACAGCGTATCCATTTGACGATTCTGTTAATAACTTATAAATCTATTAATGACATGGCACCAGAATACCTGTGTGAACTGGTTTCGATTATAAAGTCATCCCCAAAATTCAGGTCATCCAGTCAGATACTATTGCAGGTGCTAGTGTCTCGGCTCAAGTCATATGATGATTGTGCATTTAGTGTTGCAGCCCCCACTTGTGGAATAAGTTGCCGGAAGATATTAGAAATGCGTCGTCTCTTGAAAATTTTAATCTCTTCTAAAAACACACCTGTTCAAGGTCACTTTCACAGATAAATAATTATTATCTTTTAAATCTCTTATAGGGTATAGGGTTTTTACAGACATATTATTTGGGGTATTATTATATTACATGATATGTGTACAGTGCCTTTGAATGGCTCCTACTAGTAAGGACGCTTTATTAAATATACATTATTATTATTATTATTATTATTATTATTATTAAGGATGGGCATAGGGAAGACACGTTGTCTGGATGTACCTATAATGATGACATTCGTGTCAAGATTACATATCTGACACCGGAAGAATATCAATAACGCTGAAATGTTAGACACTGATGAATGTTTAGAATGACATTATTGGCCTCAATGATGTCATTAGACCTGTTATTGTTACTATGACCTCCACTTTATATAGAGTGAGTGAGTGGTTCTGAGAGTGAGTGAGTGATTCTGACATTGTTTCTCATTAATTGTCCTTCGTCAACGGACAGAATTCCTAGAAATCATTTCCAAGAATATATATATATATATATATATATATATATATATATATCATTATATATTTTAATATATATATATATATATTTCAAATAATATATATATATTTACATATATATATTATTCCAAGTATATATATATATATATATATATATATATATATATATTCTCTAAGCGTATATATATAATACTCCCGCAAGTATATATATATATATATATATATATATATATATATATATATATATATATCAATGACAATGATATTTATATCATTTTAGACAACAATAATAAACTCATCATCATAAATAAACTGAAGTCATTCATCTACGGATACATTCAGAGATGGATGAAGGATAACAAAGTTCAATCTGGATCCGACGATGACTGATAGTTTCCGGTTTATAAAATGATGATAAACATGTTGTACTAAAAATAATATTTTATTATTTATTCTCCCTTTTATTATTTCACTTCAGTTCTATTTTGGAAGAGTCGTAGATGATCCTGAAGCAGTTTTTCTGAATATCATTTACGGATTTTAAATGATTAATCTGGCAAAGTCTTAACCTTGAAATGTGGTTAAGTCAGGTATTAAGACTTTCTTTAGCTACGGAATGGTGACGTACAGTAGTTTGACAATCATTTATTAAATATTAAACAATTGAAGGGATACAATTAATTGTATTTCCTCATTGACATTTTTAATATTGATAATATATTTATTGACCTTAACCAACATGTGTTTATAACTAGGTAAGTAAACAAATAAATGTCTGGATTATGTTGATATCTTGGACTGGAATATGTAAACATCAAACATAGATGTCAAACAAATATGAATATAATAATTATTTATAATAATATAATACTCATAACTATATAAATTTAAAATCCAGATCAGGTGACGTATAGTTTTCCAACATTTGATATATATATATATATATATATATATATTATAAACTCAAGTCAAATATCTTTTATGCAGAGATCATTATGATAATAAAACAAGTCTTAACATACACCCAGTCTTACAGTCTTATTGGTCAGTTACATATATCTGAGCTTGAGAATGAGTGCTACCTATATTTCATTTATATAAAAGAGAGCTTCATTTGTTCCATATAATGTAATGATGCCCCATATAAGGTAATGAACCGAAGCCAAAGATGAAACACCCTTCACATATATGTCAGGCTGAGGTGATAAATGTCTGTGGTTAACCTCATTACCAGTTACTTGGTGAAGTAGCCCCTGATATATATATATATATATATATATATATGTGTGTGTGTGTGTGTGTGTGTGTGTAAAATTGTCCAAGAACTGGTTTCGATTTTCTTCACTAAATAATCTTAAATAATTATCATTATTTGGCCATTGTATGACATAAAATATGAAAATGTCAAAATAATATTTATATCATCATAATCTGTATTGATGTCACATTCTGACAAACATCGTAGACTTGGAGGATATCTAATACAAGAGATGGGTATAACATCTTGAAAATAGACAATTTATCACTTATAATGTATGTTTGTAATAGTCATTTGGCTATTGATTGATAATTATATATATATATATATATATATATATATATATCTCAGCTTTACAAAACCTTATCAATTGCTATTCAGATTTGGCATAAAAAAGTATATGATTTTCAATATATCGAATTCTCTATTTCTATGTTTGTTAAATCAAAGGAATTTCTTGATAGTAAAATTCTCTGATATATTCATCAACAATTTTAAGCATTGCTTCGAATCTGACAATTTAACATTCCACGTTTTTCCTTATAAAGTCCTTTATATGGCAAAAGGCTTAAGGCTTTGTTCTAAATCATATATCGAAATGTGGTACGGCTGAATTTTGTTTTTATTTTGCACTTTGTGATTGATAATTCAGGGAAAACCACATTTCAATACACTTCGTTATTCATCAGCCATATATAAACCTGAAGGAGACTAGATTATTGGCTTATTTGTAATGAGTAATTCCATTCTAAGTAGATCTGAACTAGTAATTGACAAACCATCTCCATTATTGGATGATAGCAAAGACAATTGATATGCAGACTAAAAGTGAAATTGGAAATAACTCGATGAGAAGGTTACATCAAACTGTGGTATAGAAGCAGATGTAAAATATAATGTGTTTTCATATTGTGTTTTTTTCTCTATTCTCAACAAACGCTTAAAAATTATTACAAATCTACAAATAAAATTTCTCGCCGATTAAAAGAAACAACTACACTGGCTGGCTCATTTTAAACCTGGATAATGTTTTATCTAGTCTTACTATTTCATCCTTGACATCGGATGATGCCGAAGTGAGACTATCGGTTAATGTCAAGGACGAATGGTTTTGAATGTTAACGTACGTACACATTATACGGGACTTTATTAAACTTATATACATGGAGTACCCGTTTTTGTTGATTACGTTGGTGTGAATATTTCGTAAATAAATGAATATCAGTCGGTGTCATGTCAGTTACATAAACCAATGTATGTTGTATCGTGTTTGAATTGGGTTGATGTGAATGTTTGGTTTATAAAAAAACTCTGCTAGTCTTTGCCATGTTAATAGAATCGATTAATGTATGTTGTGTTGAGCGTTGGTGAATAAAAGACCAGTATGTGAAATACGTGTTCTGTTGTATATATGATTATTGAATAAATGAGAATATTAAAAACAATATTCAGTTGTGTTGAGTCAAAATAACCCTGAAAAGAAATTCAGTACAACTTTATATTTCGGTGAAAGGAGAAATTGGCGTTATTGTATACAAGTATGTATACATGTATGTATGTATGTATACAATTGTGTGTGTGCTCGCGTGTGTGTTACAGTCTGTCTGTCTGTCTGTCTGTCTGTCTGTCTGTCTGTCCATTAGCAGGAGATTCGTCTCATGTTTCAATTTATTCCTATAGATTACGTTCGGAACGACTAATCTAAGAACTTTACCTTAACTGTATTGCTACGAACTTGGTAACAGCTAACCCCACACCCAAATTCCCGGATAATATACTTATCAACGACATTCTCAACCCACCTGTAGGCATACTGGTCGTAGCTGACATTTAAAGCCACGCAATCCACAATCAACTTTAATCACCGAACACGCTAAAATGCCAATATATAACTGGATTATAACCTGGATTCTTCCAGCATCTGGTTCAAGTCATTACCGCTCGGCTAAACAGAGTCAGTAGCTGTTCTAATGTTAGCCGTATATAAACATTTATATGTTATCTTGTCTCTCAGTACATCAAGCGTACATCAGCATAACAGGTCAACTATGGTATATATTGAAGTAGCAGCTAGAGAGAGAGAGGGGGAGAGGAAGAGGAGAGAAGGGGGGGGCGAGAAAGAGAGGGGGGCGTGGGAGAGAGGGGGGAGTGTGAGAGATTTACTTATATGTCCATTATATCATCATCATCATCATTATCATCATCAACAACATCATCATTATCATCATCATCATCATCATCATCATCAACATCCCGGACATCAACACTATTGTGGTATAGCCATTGTCCAAGGAGAGAAATATACAAATTTTGTCACCAGAGGGCGGGGCGAGCAGAAGTCTATATCTTCATCGTTCGGTATGTGGCTGTTAGGTGTGTATTACGATAATTAAAATGAGTGAGTAAGTGAGTTAGTGAGTGAGAGTTGTCGCTGTTAAACCTCCACGCTTGTTACACACGGTACACGTGGTTAAGGGACAACATAGGCGTGGGTTGGATTTGAACCCTGAGCTAAATGTTTGCTGCTCGGTTCTCTAACCGCTGCGCTATAAGAGTGTCATCGTCTCATATGAACCACGGAACTGAGTACAAGATTCGGCATCCTCACATATCGTACCTTCGATGTGATCTCATCGAGCCTGTTTAAGCCAGAAAATCAAATGTCTTTTAGCCAACATCTTTTTGCGATGTCAAAAGTTCACACCTGAAGCTCTACAGTCAATCAACATCCTTAGACGAAGTACCACATCTTGACGTACGAAGAGCAGAGATAGCGATGTTTTCGTGACATCGTTTCAGACGAAGCCGGTTTTTCTGTCATTTATTGTTCTATAATTTATTTATTTTATTATTTTATTTTTGGTTCGTTTTATTTATCTGTAAATAGTCTAAGAACTTTTTTCATTGGCTATAGCTGCTCGATGTCAACAAATAATCTCATTGTCTCGGGGACCGGGTGTGAAGTTTTTAAATTGATCGAACTATACGAAACATTGTTATCATAGAGTGACTGTTGTCACAGGTTTATCAGCTTTTATCGATAAGGTGAATCAATTGATAATTATTGATCTAAACGAAATCCCTGTTTATGGGAATATTTAGTAAACACGAAAGTCATCTTATAACCGTTGAAGACTAAAAGGTCAATAAGTGCGTTATGGCCAGGTCGGTTGGTACATTGTATTGAAAACAAAGTATTTGGCTAGAAAGATTCAGCCGGTGGTCGGAAGATGCAGGTTCAGGTTTACTCAGACTATCGTACATAGTAAATAAATAGACAATTTCTAGGCATTGAGGGATGTTAAAATTTATTGTCTTATAGCTATTAGAACGAAGATAGCTTCCTTTGTTTAAACAATATTCAGTTTGAGCATGTTTCAGTTTGGATAAATTAATATATATATATATATATATATATATATATATATAATATATATATATATAGAGAGAGAGAGAGAGAGAGAGAGAGAGAGATGGGGGGGGGAGAGGGGGGGGAGATATATCATGGTCAGTGTTTTTGCACCTTAAGTTGTATCTATTTTTCAAACCCTTTATCTTTAATGGGATATTATTATGAAATATTCGCAATATAAGTCAAACTAATATTATTAACTGACATTCAGAATAGAACATGTTGTTATGCAAATATGAATTAATATCATCATATGGATATCTATTACGCCCATCTTCAATAATTACGAGATGATGCAACAGACTATCAAATGTAAGTTTAAAATATCATTATTGTTCTGTAGGTTGAAGGAAGGGATTATCAGACAATAGACAAAGGAACTGAAACGGGAGAATCTCAGAAGACAAGAAGCCAGAGAGGAGTAGAGACACCAAGATCCTGGATGGGGAATGATACAAAATGTCACTCTGATGTCACTCTGATGTCACTTTGATGTCAATATGATGTCCCCGAAGAGGATCCTTCCCAGACCTCGGATAGCGGGCAGACCAGAGCCCCAAAGGAGATCCGTACATCTTGATCCGGAAGAGCTATGCTGATGAGGGAAAAACTGCAGTTTATGAAATAGTCCTGATCTCAATAACTACAAACTAATGGAACTGTTTCTGGATGGATGTAGTTCGTGTAGAGACAGACACTCCCATCTTCCATAACGTCAACCCAAATGTTTTAAACTCTAGAAGATGATTATTTTGTTCCACCGGAGTTGTATCCAGAGTCGCCTAACTCCGGGGTAATATCGGGGAGCGGGGATCCGGATGAAATTAGAATGTCGGTGATATTGTTCAGATTTAGATAGTAAGTTTTAGTCGACGTCATACCGCGATATCACTTGATAAACTGACATTAGTTGAATATTGCAAAGGTGAATATCCGAAACGACAAAGATTATAACGAAGATATTCAGATAAATAACCCACATACAAATAACACACGTACACACTCACACACGTATACACTCACGCATACACAAACACACTCACTCACGGAAGCACCCCCCCACATATATATATAAAGACATACACACACGTACAAGCACACCAACACACACACACACTCACACACACACAAACACACTCACTCACGGAAGCACCCCCCCACACACATATATATATAAAGACATACACACACGTACAAACACACACACACACACACACACACACACACACACACACACACACATCTATAAATAGTAATCCAGAACTTCAACGTTGTCTGAGGTAAAATAATCTTAATGAGGTAGAGATGAGATATTATATTTTATTAAATGATCATCTCTTCTAGACAAATAACATTTATTTCTATTTACAAATGATGATCTTTATCTCTTTGACAATCCTTATCTATATTTATTAATGTACAGTTATTTCCCCAATATTACCTAAATTTCCGTATTACGTCATGATTTGTTGTCACTTTTAAATGATGTTTTATAATACATCCAGCTAACTCAGCTACATATTACAATAAATATATCAGCCGTAATCCTGAATAATCCATGGAAATAAATATATTTTATTTATTTTATTTTCAATGTCCGTTCAGGTTTAGTTAGGAGGTATAAGAAACATACAGGAATATATAGTTTATTTAATTATGCAAAATATACATTTCCGAATAAAGGTGTCGCCGCAATGTTGCCACCAGAAATACAAATATTTAATATAAAAACATAATTCAAGTGTCTTTTGTGAAAACATTCACACAAAAAACAACAACAGAGAAATATGACTGAAGTGACCGCAGTATAAATAATATTTTCTCTCGAGTAATATATATACTATTAATAATTATATATAAACTAACTAATGTTATTAGCTCCATTCAAATGTACGTGAATCTGCACACACGCGTGTGCGCTCACAGACACACACACGCATTCAATATATATATATATATATGTGTCTGTGTGCGTCCACGCGTGTACGTACGTGTGTCGATTTTTGCATGTTTATGCATGCATGATTAAATGGACAGATTGATAGATAGATAGATAGATAGATAGATAGATAGATAGATAAATAGATAGACAGATAGATAAATAGATAGATAGATAGATAAATAGATAGATAGTAGATAGATAGATAGATAGATAGATAGATAGATAGATAGATAGATAGATAGATAGATAGATAGATAGATAAACAATTATCCAATCCCACCCCCACTTATCACAAAATAATCATAAGTCAAACTGCTTAATATAATTAGCACATTAGTCTATCTATCTACCTAACTAAATAAATAAATAATATGTTATTAGCTAACTAATATGGTCCATAAAGGTATCAGAGTTTTATTAAAACGAGAGATGTATCTATTAAATGAATATAATTTTATATCTAAACCATTTGACTATAAATTGTTATCTATAGCAGAGTTACTGGCCTGAATCAATATAAATTGTGTGTGTGTATATATTTGTGTATGTGTGTGCACGCGCGCGCGCGTGCGTGTATGTGTGTAAGAGAAAGAGTGTGTGGGGGAAGGGGCAGTCGCATACGCACGTGTATGCATACGCTAGAACAAATCCAATGAGAGAATCTGTACTGAGTCAAATATGACACGATCCAGTAAACACCAACAGTGATGTAGATTTAGTGTTGAGTCTCGGAGACAAACAATTGTTATAAATTGTGATGAAATTGATATTAAATATTTCCTATTGACCCCATAAGTCAGAGCTGAAATAATGAAAATATACCTAACACATCTCTCATCTGAAATAGCTTTAACAGATAAAGTACTGGCTCTTAAAGACTGAAATATGTCCGACGCAGAAGTAGAAACCCTGTTAACAAATAGAGAGTACTGGCTTAAAGTCAACTCTTAAATTCAAAACGCTTGGTATTAATCTAGAGAAGATTCTCATCACATTGTGACACTGCCAGCATTTGCTTTCGGAAGACAAACGACTAATCCAAAACAAGAACAAGCTGGGAAAATAGAGCTGGGAACAAGTAACACTCGATAGAATTTGCCGAAGATCGAGCTAGATGCACCGACATTTGAACAAATCGTACTTAATGAAGCAATGACTCAACGACCCGTAGACCAGTAGATTGATGACTCAACGCCTGCCCCTCCACCCTCCCTCCAATGGGAATAAAGAATTACTAAATAATCGCAATAAATCTATACTTTGATACAGTTATTTGCTCTCGTCGTATATACGGCTTTACGACATGTCTATCAGTTGTTATTTTTGGATATGTGTTTGTTTCACGTGTCATTTGTCGAGACTGCGATGTTTCTGGCTAATTATGTACGACACATACTGGCATCTTATGAGTGATAGTCGCATTCTGTGAGTTACGCGGGGAGTTTGATGGGAAGAAAGCTTCATTTGATAGCTTCGTTTGAACACAGTTACTTCATACCTTTATATTAAACGTAGTAAATAAGTGTTCGTGTTTACACACACACACACACAACACACACACACACACACACACACACACACACACACACACACACACACACATATATATATATATATATATATATATATATAGTAAACGGGCAAATCACCTTCTCCATTATTATATATATATATATATATATATATATATATATATATATATATATAAACACGAACAATTAATTATATATATATATATATATATATATATATATATATATATATATATATATATGAAGTACACAGAAACACACTCACAGAAACACACACAGAGGTAAGTCCATATAGTTTGATTCAGGGTACATTCATACGTCTCTACAAAGGTAACTAAGGTTCCTTTTAGCTGACCTGACAAAATGCTCATCTAAACAACATCTACAATCCTAGACGTTGTCTAGATCTAGTGTCTACTGTCTACGTAATGGCAGTTCGTTGTTGTTAGATTTCAATTTCTGTTGTTGAGGAAACGAATATAATTCTTGTATTTGTTCTCCTATCTTTCTATCTTTTTTCAATTTAAAGCTCTGAACTTTGAATGTATAATGCGATGAGAAAATGTTATGTAAATGTTATCGTTTAGACACTTTCATTGCCCGAGTGTTTTGACCCGAGTGTAATCTAGGTCGGGCGACCTTAAGAACTTCCTGTTTCCGGTTTAGTTAGTCGATGAATCAGCGTGATGAAGTAATAACAGGTTGTTTGTTACTTTATAACTACGTTCTCTCGCATAACGCTAAGACGAGCACACTGGACACATGAAACCCATACACTCATATATACGGACGCATCCGCTCATACACACAGGCACACACGCGCACACGCACACACGCACACACTCGCACACACACTCGCACGCACACACGCATATATATATATATATATATATATATATATACAACAACAAAGACATCAACAAATACCATTGATGGCCCAGATAAAGGACATTTAGTATCTAGGTCATAGGTCAAGAGGATATAGGGTTCCCGGAAATGACAACATGATAGACACTATAGTATTACCAATGAGAGTACATCCCGGTACAGAAAGGGCTCTCATCGGCAACAATCACTCGACAGCGAGTAGGGAACAACAGGTGATAATTGAAGGTTTCAGAAGTCGAGTTCTGCCCTGAGCTGAACCTAAATGTTGATATCAGTGACCTTGTGTCGGCAACCGAAGTCTATTATTTTACCGGATCTGCTCCAGACGTTTCGAAGAAACGCGCTCCGTAAGAGGAGAATTTAACACGAAATGACGTCAGAAATATTCTGTGGTGGAAGACAGGAGATGCTAGATGTGTTATCTTATCTGGTTACTGTAGAGGTGACATCGGAGGTGAATCTTCGTGTGGACTGGATCCGATTTAGGCACGATCTGATTTTAGGAGATTTCGAAGATGATAGAAGATGATGGAAGATGATTGAAGATGATGAGAGATGAGAGATGATTGGATATGATTGGAGATGATTGCATATGATGGAAGATGATGAGAGATGATGGGAGATGGTGGAAGATGATGGAAGATGATGAGAGATGATTGGAGATGATGGGAGATGGTGGAATGTGGTGGAAGATGATGGAAGATGATTGTAGATGATTGGAGATGATTGCAGGTGAATGGATATGAGGGAAGGTGATGAGAGATGATGGGAGACGATGGGAGATGGTGGAATATGAGGGGAGATGAGGGAAAATAACGGGATACGAGGGAAGAGGATGAGAGATGATAGGAGATTATTAGAGATGGTGAGAGATGATGGCGTATAATGAAGGGAGCGGTTATGGCTTCGTGAAGGTAGCCATTTTGGCAAATATTTGTCAAAAGTGAGATGTTGAAGGTAACGTGGCTTTGTTTTGAGGAAAATAAAAATTAATTATTGATGATGTTTATATTAAAGTTATAGAGACTGTTTAAATTTAGAATCATCACTTTACGATCGATTTACTTTGTTATTGTTATACAATTATCTACTGCTGATAGTTGATTGATTGATTGATTGATTGATTGATTGATTGAGTGAGTGAGTGAGTGAGTTACTGACTGACTGTGTGTGAGTGAGTGAGTGAGTGAGTGTGAGTGAGTGAGTGAGTGAGTGAGTGAGTGAGTGGTGAGTGGTGAGTGAGTGAGTGAGTGAGTGAGTGAGTGAGTGAGTGAGTGAGTGAGTGAGTGAGTGAGTCAGTCAGTCAGTCAGTCAGTCAGTCGACGACAGATAAACGTTTATACTTTATAAAGCCACGATGGAGCTATTTGTTTACTAATCCCTCCCAAACTCCACAATACCGGAAGTAGCTGATGCCATGGTTCACCTGATCCAGATGCCAATCAATCTATAATAATGTATCGCTATCTAACATCAGGTACTCATCTCATCAATCAGTGAGTATCCAGAAGACTATCTAATGGACATTAGTTCAGTGCAGGATTCTCTGTCAGATAGTCAGTTTTTAAAGTGTGTATATATATATATATATATATATATATATATCCCACTCTATGTGAATCTAGTCATAAGATGGTTATCGATTTATTTGTTTACGTTAGTCTAGTACCGATTTACGACATTTGTTGTTTGTCAGTGGGCTCTCTAAGGACATTCTAACTGCCATAAAGATGATTGATGGCTCAAACTATTTGCTGTAACATGGCCGATCTGCAGATGTGATAGAGTGAAGGGGGTAGCGTACAGGCTGACGGACGGACGGACGGACGGACGGACAGAGAGAGAGAGAGAGAGAGAGAGAGAGAGAGAGAGAGAAGAAGGGAGAGAGAGAGAGAAGGAGAGGAGAGAGGCAGGCAGACGGACGAACGGACGGACGACGGAGAGAGAGAGAGAGAGAGAGAGAGAGATGGGGGGAGCAGGAAGGGAGCGGACGGACGGAAAGATATATATATATATATATATATATATATATATATATATAGAGAGAGAGAGAGAGAGAGAGAGAGAGAGAGAGAAGAGAACATCTTTAACTATCGATGCGTTGGTGATGACGTGGCACACTCCTCGCGGACATGTATGTGTTTTATGATTACTTTAGCGGAAACAAAAGTATATGATGATCTAGATAACTAGATATATCTAATATATATATATATATATATATATATATATATAGATAGATAGATAGATAGATAGATAGATAGTAGATAGAGAAGGAAATAGATATTTGTTTAGATAGATAGACAAATACACACACAGACACGCGCACTCACGCATATATATATATATATATATATATATATATATATATATATATATATATAAACACACACACACTTTTCTGGATTATATTTTTAGACTCATCCATATTACGTAACATAAATATAAATGTCATCTTGACCTAGACATTGTTCATGATAAAAATCAACTATCCATGGCATTATCTATGTATACATATGTGTGTGTGTGTGTGTGTGTGTGTGTATGTGTGTGTGTGAGTGTGTGTGTGTGTATTTCGAACCGTCACGTATTATAAAGATTTCTTTTCTACTGTTGCCAAAATATGTAACAAAATGTAAATGTAATTTTAAATTTTATTTTACGGTCGTTTTCTGCACTTGGTGTGCATAATGGTTAACAGGGAGACAAGGCATTATGACGTCATAAACTAATATATAGGTATGACGTCAGACACAACAGTTAATCTCAGGTACGGGAAGTCATTTTGCTAGAAGCTGACGTCAATTGTGGCACCCACCCACCCTCCATTGTGACAGCGGGCGGGCATCCTCAAAACCCACAATGACGCCGTATTATCAGTCTCGTGACATTAGCCTCGAACACGTGACATATACTCTCGAACGCGTGACGACGGCGCCTGAACGCGTGCCGACTAATCTCGGATGTAAACAGCTCGCGTTCTCGAGTCGATGAAGTGTGATTAAAAACGTCTGGTCGGCTCTAAGAAACGGCGAGAAACAAATCGAAACAATGAGAGATCACGGAGAAACATGAAAAATGGCGGCCTTTCTCGCCGATCGTCTGCCAAAGTTCGCTCCGGTTTCAGACGAACATGCGCCATTCCGGTGCACGGGCATCGCGTGGGCGGAACTAGTTGTCTGGATGGAGGTCTTGAATGTTGTTAAGATGCCGACTAAGTGTACTCGAGTTCTGGCCGGTTACAGGGGGAAGGGGGGGGGGTGATGGAGGGGAGAGGGTTTCTCGATGTTTTCTTAACTTGTCAATGAAAGCTGCTCGTCCGGGAAAAAATCCTGAAACTTTTGAAGAACTGATTGACTCGAGCGATATGTAGCCCGGGCCACAGCTGGTTAGAAATAATCGTTTGGCCGGGGAAGGGTTCGTGAACGATGATCCTTTGTAGATGTTGAAGTTCGATCAGTTACTCGGGACGCTGATTGAAATATTTAGTTCGATTATCTTCGGTCAGAGATGTGAGACGGGAGTAAAATTTATTCAGAAGTTGCTTTGATCTAAGACCGAACGATCAGGTTTCCGGTCATGCGCATTCGTTTCGGCTCGAAATCTGTTTAGCATCAAAGCAGCTCGGGTTAACACCTTTAAGAACATCATTCAGAAATGCCTTTTTCTCCGTACATTAAAGATGGTGATGATAATGATGATGATGATGATGATGATGCTGAAGATGATGATGGATGATGATGACGATGAATGAAAATAAGGACAATTGGATATATAATTCGCTGAAGGTATCATCCGCTCGAGACAATTCGCTCAAATGATATAAATTAGCTTTTAAAATGTAGAGAAAATAATTCTAAGCGTAAGAGAAAACCGGAAGTTCCTTCATTGCAGCCAAACACGTGACAAACGACAGGAAAAAACCATAAACGACTACATCAATATTAAAAGCTGCACTTTGGGAACCTCTACGACTCTACCACTTTATCTGAATATGTGTGAAAATAATTAATTAGATAATATTCCAGGGATATGCAATAATGATAGTAAAGGAAGTCGAATGCACCAAGAACTGATGACGTAAAACTGACTGTTGCCTCCCCCCCCCCAAAAAAAAAACAACAGTGATCATTCTCACCATTCTTTCTTATACGTACAATGATAAGACGGGGGAAGATTCACCGCTCTTTGTCTCTTTATTCTAACTTTTATTGTGCGCTATGAACCAAGAATACGACCGCTAATTGCGCTCTTCCTGAACTCGTATCGAGATAATTACGAAACTGTAATTAGTTTTGTTGATCCTCGGAGAGCCTTCGATGAAAATCTCGTTGTGAAGTTTTTCACATGCACTCGACCGTGAAAGATTGCGATAAATTACAGATTTACGCCATTTTCTGGCGCTGTAATGGGAGATGCAACGCGTCGCTTTTTTGTTTATTCAAGTTTTCCGCTGATTTCAATGCTGCGTCATATTTTACTCGAGGTTTAGGTTACTCGGTGCAGTGACACGCGATGATTCGGAGAAGACACGATGACACAAAACGCGTTGATCATCGTCTCCTCCTTGACAGCTTTCGTGGACGGATAGACTGAAATATTGTCTAGAGTGAAATACCTCAGGATGTCGGTGAAATATGGCCGCTGATTATATGGCAAAGCTTTAACGCAAACACGTTCTGGATACTATACGGATGTCGTAAAACCGAAAACATACCAAAGTCGGACATTTTGCATTTATCGATTTCGACGGGTGGAAGTGGAAACATAGCGGCAGAGGTCGTAGCAACCGCAATACCACCACCACCATCACAACAACAACATCAACAACAAACACTACAACTTTAACAACCACAAAATATAATCACGACTTTGTGAACAAACTCACAACATGGCAGCTGTTTCTAGGAAGACGGAGCTATCAGTTTGTAGAAATAATATGGGAACTGTTTATGTTCCGGTGATTATTTACCAAATATTTATCATAAGACGAGACAGGAAGACAGGGAATATTTTTATCTCGTTTTTTTATATCTTACCTCTTCTGAGGAACATCGATAAAAGTTACCTCAAAGTCTGGCAACAAAAAAATCTTTTTGTCAGAAAGGAAATATTGGAGTAAGGGTAAGATTATTAATTATTCCGCGAGGGAGAGATGGAGGGGGGGGATAGTAGTTTTAATGTTACGATTTTATTAAATTAACGATCAATAGGAATCTGATTAAATACGACAACCGTTTCTTTAGCGGAAGTCCTTTCGCTGCCAATATCACGGCGTAACGCATGCGCGTGGTGTTTATACGTCCAACTCGGATTGATTCTCGTTGATGGAGAATATATTAACTAATTCAAGATGGCTACAGTACGACAACGGTCCGTGTTAAGTCTCCCTCTCTCTCTCTCTCTCTCTCTCTCTTCTTGACAAACGCAGGAACTTTTATTTAGAAATAACCAGGTGTACGAAATATTAGAGTAATCACATAAAAATGTAAATTTGTATTCTGATCATATAAACTAATCTTTAGTAATACCTTAGTAATACGTATCGTCAAGACATAAAACAATGACAGATCAATAAATTAACTTCATCATCGTCCATTTTAATTTAATTTCACACCTGTAGATGATAATCTCACGACACACACTAATTACTAAAGATAATATCACACCGACCAGATATAGTTATATTTTGTGATTAATCAGAGACGAGGAATTGTCTACAACACGTATACGTAAAACATCGCCAATTACCGGTCATAACCTGGTATCTAATCCAGTGACGATAATTTATGTCTGCCGCATCTCAGGAATCCTCATATATATTAAATATGTCATAAATCTGATACTTTCATTAATTTTTCTACGACTATGATTTATGAAGTAATATATTCTTCAAACGCTTTATGAATAACAATAAAATCTATACACTTGCTAAATTTATATATATATATATATATATATATATATATATATATATATATGTATACGCGAACTGCATAAATAATATACGAATATACGATATTCGAAATTTTGAATGTTCGAATACTTTATGAATAGCAATAAAATCTAACCTCGTGCTAATATATATATATATATATATATATATATATATATATATATATATCGAACTGCTTAAACAAAATGCTAGTGCCATCAAATCGATGTTTATTATTAAAAATATTATTTTAACAATAATTAATATTTATAGAACCTTGTAGACAGTTTATTGAGATAGGATGTTAGCGAGTCGTGATATTATCAGAGATA
>JAODUP010000060.1:677500-680000 GCA_025642065.1 Paralvinella palmiformis
ATAATATAATTATGAACAACATTTATTCAGCAAATAAATAAATAAGATATTAAACAAGATATTGCTGAAGTGTGACTGACATCGAGAAAGATTTTCTGTTTAAGTAGAACGACTGCCAGTTGACTAACAGACGATAATATTCGGTTAATTATTCATATTCAGCAATATTTCTGCTTGGATTAATATTAACGAGTTTCCTTATCGATATGAAACGTTATGGATTAGTATTGATAAATGTAACGGGATAACGAACTGTTGTCAGGATATCTACTGGCCGTTATTAGTCAGTCAGTCAGTCAGTCAGTTAGTCGGTCGGTTGGTCAGTCAGTTAGTCGGTCGGTCGGTCGGTCGGTCGGTCGGTCGGTCGGTCGGTCGGTCGGTCGGTCGGTCAGTCAGTCAGTCAGTCAGTCAGTCAGTCAGTCAGGCAATCAGTCAGTCAGTCAGTCAGTCAGTCAGTCAGGTCAGTCAGTCAGTCAGGCAGTCAGTCAGTCAGTCAGTCAGTCAGTCAGTCAGTCAGTCGGTCAGTCAGGCAGGCAAGGCAGTCGGGCAGGCAGGCAGGCAGGCAGGCAGGCAGGCAGGCAGGCAGGCCGGCCACCATTCAGTCAGTCAGTCAGTCAGTCAGTCAGTCAGTCAGTCAGTCAGTCAGTCAGTCAGTCAGTCAGGCATCAGTCAGTCAGTCAGTCAGTCAGGCAGTCAGTCAGTCAGTCAGTCAGTCAGGCAAGGTCAGGCAGGCAGGCAGGCAGGCAGGCCGGCCACCATTCAGTCAGTCAGTCAGTCAGTCAGTCAGTCAGTCAGTCAGTCAGTCGCTGTATTAATACATTTATTTTGCTTATGTTTAACTGATGTTTAACTTATTTGTGATAACTTTTTTTTTCTTGTGTAGTATTTTGATACCTTAGCATAATTTGTATGTAATTGTATATATATGTACGAATGTGCGTATATATATATATATATATATATATATATATATATTAATAAAATTAAATAAAAATAGCAACAACAGTACAATTGGCGTCACCGTAATCACTATCAATAACAACAACAGCAATAACAACAATAACAACAACAACAAAAATACGACCTATTAGCATTAGAGTTGTACGTTTGTTATCCAACAAATATCAAATAAGTTGAGCCTCAAATAACAGTCGCCATATTTTTCCCGGTTTATGTCAGTAATATCAATTCGTGCCAGTTATTTCAATTTTTGCTAGCTGTATAAATATATGTCAGATGTATATGTTTAATCGAACTCCATCAATTTACGGCACATTAATAACTTTACTCTGTGTATGTCTTCTATAATAAAAATGGGCTGAGGGGGTGGAGTCTTCTTTCTAACATGTGTTCTGTTAAAGAAACGGGGATATCAGTTAATGGAGTAGCTAGCAGACTAACAATGGGTTAATGGGTTTTAGTACTATACGCCAAAACTACACAACGGACACTGAGTAGTTTTTGAGGCAATCATTGAGGAGAAAAACTATCACTTCTAAGTTTAGATTTCAAAAAGTCTCATCAAGTAACCTACATCCCACTTCCGATCGGTTGAATATAACACGCTTCACACGGAGATCAGTGCACGCGAGTCCGTGCGGGTACATGCGACTGAAATCTGACTCCAGCTCAATGTTTATGATAAGAGAAATCTTCTTAATTCTTACTTATCTTGATAACGTTTTTAATCGTCTGAAACACCCCCTCACACCACCCCACATCGCCCCCCCCCCACTCCCCCACACCCCACCGGCGTCACCGCCCACCATCTACCGCCGAGTCAACAGAGCAATGCTCCCTGACGGAAACCGAATCGAGTTGATCTGCATCTGGCCTCCTACCCCTTTGTCGCCCGTCGACGCCCTCTGGCGATCACGTCGGATACCAATACGAACAGATTTCCTCAGAGCGATGTTATCATCGTGTTCGTACCAGATACCAGTTGGTACGATATGATAACCTCTAGTGATTACGGGGTTGACCCCTAGCTAAAATCCTCCCCCCTCCCTCCTCTCGGCGGATCTCACTCCCTCCTCCGCCACCGACACCTCCCCCTCCTCTAGGATGGTTTATATAACTGATGCTATCGGCATGAGTGACGTATGCCCAACTGTAATAAACGTCGCTAAACATTAGTGACTTCAGATTGAAAGAATCGGTCAAATATCTACTCATCGAGTGAGATATAGAGTCATCTTTTTACCACAACACGTCTTTAAGTGTCAACTTCCCCCCCCCGCGCCTCTCCCGCAGCCTCATCCCTTGAGGAGCCGCTGTGCGAGTAGTTCTGCGGAAGTCTTAACTTCGCAGAGAAAACCATCAATTCGTCATTCGATTTCTATTATCTGTTCAGACCAATCTCTATAACTAACCCGATGAGGTCAAGTTATCACGTGACAAAATGGCCGACATTTATTAACAATTTGTTTCGTCGTAAGAGGACAACCTGTCCTTGTTTCGGACGAGGTGAGTCTTCCTCGAGACGAGAAACTCTTGGCCG
>JAODUP010000060.1:687500-697500 GCA_025642065.1 Paralvinella palmiformis
GTTGGGTGTCATTGTACAGCAACTGTGACTGACTTCTATAAATAAGGGTGCATTATTAAATAGACATTGTATATATATATATATATATATATATATATATATATATATATATATTGCGACAGAACAATATTTCCTGAAAACAAAGACCCCTCAGTTAAGTAACAAAAAGCCTCAAATACTTTTTAAGTTTCTATTAATCTCCAAAACAAATTATTTTCTCAATTAAAAGTTTTAAAAAATCGTGAACTATTATGTTTGCTTTAAATTTTTTATATAATTAATACCAATGATGATAGTGATGATGATGATGAAGATAATGATGATGATGATGATGACGGTGATGATGATGACCTATCATCATATGCAAACCTCCTACTCACATCTGTGTCAACTCAGCTCTCATCGGAAATCATTTCTTAAATCTTATAAAAAGTATCCGGAAACTAAATTTGTCTTCATATTCTTAAAATGTGATCCGGAATTAACCTAGTACGGTCTACTTAAACTAGATTATGTAGAGGCAGGATTTGGGGGAGGGGTTTGGTTATCCTCCTCAATATATATATATATATATATATATATATATATATATATATATATATATATATGTTGGCTTATTGAGTTAAATTTTACTAAATGATCATTATCATTGTTGACGTCAGGTGATCGACATATCGTAGGGTCATTAAGAGGTCGATGGTACTCTGTTTATTTTCTTGGGATTCTAAGGTCAGGATATTATACTAGCTGAAGGTTGGTAGCATGCGCGCGCGCACGTGTTTGTGTGTGTGTGTGTGTGTATGTGTGTGTGTGTGTGTGTGTGTGTGTGTGTGTGTGTGTGTGTGTGAGTCCTTTATCATAAAAACATATAGCTGTCCCTATATTACGATTATAAATTATTTGCATATTTAACAATACTATTTTACAATATTGTATTTATTCCAAAATATAGCCTAAAAAACTGGTGTTAGCATGAGTCCTATAACCTGGTCATACTTATTTCAATATATATATATATATATATATATATATATATATATAATTAAGCACAATATCTTAAAGGTTATATTTACAAAAGGATTTGAAATCTATTTTTGAGTATTATTAAATGATGTTTATAAAAATAAACTATTTTAAAATATCTGGATATTAATCTTCTACACAGAGATGAGATTTACAACTATAATTGGTCTGTTTAGCAAAGTACGGGGTGAAGGTCGACTTATAGGGATAACAAAATAAGTTGGATGGTTGTTGATCTCTGGATATTGTCTCATCGTTTATCTGTTATATTAATAAAAATAAACATATCGCTGTAATTAATCATTACGGTAATGATCTAATATTGTTTATATTACATCCGTTTTGTAGATGACAAGTTTGTTACATCTCGTATGGGTCCATAGTCGATTAATAATACATCTCTCTCTCTCTCTCTATCTGTCTCTCTCAGTCTGTCTGTCTGTCTGTCTGTCTGTCTCTCTCAGTCTGTCAGTCTGTCAGTCTGTCTGTCTGTCTGTCTGTCTGTCTGTCTGTCTGTCTGTCTGTCTGTCTGTCTGTCTGTCTGTCTGTCTGTCTGTCTGTCTGTCTGTCTGTCTGTCTGTCTGTCTGTGTAGTCATCTATTTATTAGCTGATATATGCCACCCTTCTAACGACAACTAGTCAATTGTCAATCCAAACAGACCATCAACACCCCCCCAAATATCAACACAACATATATCATTGATGGGATGTTTATCTTATCTCAGGCCCAACTAATTATAATTAAGACAATGTTTTAATCTTCACTTAATTCATCATATCAACACTTCTACCTTCAACAGTCTTCACCTAACTACTTTATAAATTAGCTTTTAGTCTCGAGACGTAAAGAAAAATACAAACAAAAAATATTTAAAAAAAAGAAGCGAACGCAATTGGTATATATTTATATACAACAATCTGACACGGGTGCTTGCCAACACACACACACACACACACACACACACACACACACACACACACACACACACACACACACACACACACACACACACACACACACACACACACACACACACACACACACACACACACACACAAGCGTCAGCGCGCGCGCGCACATACACACACGTGCATGCACGTACACATGCATGCACACCCACATACACACATGCACGGAAGTACACAGACGGATATACACTCGCATACACATGCGCGCATACGCACACTTGCACGTATGCATACCCATACGCTCCGTGTGGTCAGACACACAGACATAAGCGTGTACATATACACGCGTGTATATTCACACGCATGCACGCGTTGGCTCGCACAGACACACACACACATACGAACCTCTAATGACGAAATTAAGATCAATAAATCAACGCAAACAATCCAGATATAAGACATTGTCGAATGACATATGACAATCAAAATGTCATCTCGACATCAAACAGATAATTGGTGAGAACATCACTGCACATCGTGTCATTAACGTTTGTTTGTTCGCTCCGATTAACGAGCTACGTTTGGTGAAAGAGACAGCGAGTGTGAGATGGAGGGAGGGGGGGGGGGGAATTGTGCGGCGAATGCGATCAATGGAGAGAGAAAAATCAAATAAAACGGAGCAAAATACCTGTCTCATAGACACTTGTCAACAAACCAAGATGGCGGGTCTCTGTGTTACTGGTAATGGCCGACACGGTATACATTATGTGTTTCTGGCGAAATAAAACTCATTTTTAATGTCGGAAAATTGGAGTAGTAAATGTCGTCTTTTAACTAATTCGATCGCTTGAGTTTGGCATTTGTAGATCGATATATTAGTCGTTTTGTGTGTCGTTCATAGATGGCGCTGTTAAAATTCTTGGAATTCTCTGGACAGGAAGTTGGTCAGAATTGTGGACAGATATACTGGAAGATGGGGCGACAGTGTAATTGCTTGACCCGTGGGTAGGGACGGGGGGATTTACGGGAGGATGGATGGTGGAGGTTTACGGGAAAGGTCGCAGACGGTGAATGAGTTATCGAGTGTTATTTTGCAACACCATGATAGGGAGACAAAACGTCACATATATATATATATATATATATATATATATATATATATATATATATATATATATATTATAATATATATATATATATATATATATATATTATATATATATATATATATATATATATATATAGTGTGTGTGATGTGTGTGTGTGTGTGTGGCGCGTGCGTGCGCGCGTGTGTTAAAACTGTATAATCAATATATATATATATATATATATATATATATATATATATATATATATATATATTCATTGCTTTTATTATATATATATATATATATATATATATATATATATATATATATATATATATATATATAACACAACCACACACAACCAATACATATAAGATAGGTGACATATGCTAATTACTGTAATAGAGTTATCAACAGTGACATCCGAAAAAGGTGAAGACAGTAGATCTATTTTATTAAAATTACAATTAAATCATTGTCTAGAGTGACGTGTTATTGGACTGGCTGATGAAAACTCGATAATATTCTTTTCAAAACTAAAAGCGTTCAATTACATATTTTAAGCTGTTGCTTTATTTAAGTAAGACGCCATTAATACATAAACCACATTTGTACATAAACCACACACACACACACACACACACACACACATATATATATATATATATATATATATATATATATATCATTAACGGGCTAATAAAGTGGCTGGCATAGCCAAATCTCGTTAAATTGGCTAATTAAATAGCAATTAAATGATATAATTATTATATCTGAATATATATTTATTATTGTCCTGAGGTTTCAGTATTGTCGGGTTTAATTTGTGTCTATATGGAGTTTGATGGTGATAGATCTATATCATAGAGTGTATTTAAGTCTATTTTCACGATGTATATTGGGTTATGCCATTAAGTTGGTCCATGTGTATATTAGACGGTTGATGTGAGTCTATATTAGACGGCGTTGATAAACGGCCATGTTATGCCGTTGATTTAAGTCCACATTATACATGCAGCTCGAGTGAGGAGTATATACTAAACATTGCTGTAATACTATGTATACTAGCTGTTTCGTGTAAGTCTATCTTAAACACTTGGTATAAGTGTATATCGGATAGTAACTACCAGTCTATGTCAACTAAAATCTCCATCATTAGTGGCTGGGTCCATATTAAACAGTATATTTTCAGTTCATAATAAACTTCCCGAAATGTACTATATATATTTCTTAAACAGGAAAATCCGTATAAAACATTTCACATTCTGTCGCATTTGTAAAAATATGGAATCAAAACGAAAATTTTAAACATTTCTTTTCCCGACATTCAGCGGGACGCAAATGATTGTCCCGCCCCCCCACATATATATATATACATATATATATATATAATATATATATATATATATATATATATATATATATATATATATATATTATATATATATATATATATATATATATATATACAAATGTTAAAAATTAACTCCTGTAAAAAAAATATATTTGAGGCTCAGTACAATCTAGAATGATTATCTTGTTGTAATTCACTCCCCCCAAAACATTTTTTTTTAAATTAATATAATCCTAGACATTGCTGATATAACCTGTGGGGGGGGGGGCTCCGCCTCGATGATCCAGTAACATGTCATAAAGAATGAGATTGACATCAGGATATATTTAATATAACCTATTTTGTGTCGGAACTGACCTGAGGGAATATGAATATTAATAAATTATTTAATATGAAAATATGTAAAATTACTGTATATATCATCGAATAAAACTACTACTACTACAACTACTACTACTACTACTGATACTACTAATGATACTTGTCTAATTACTACTACTACTACAACAACTACTACTACTACTACTACTGATAATACTAATGATACTTGTCTAATTACTACTACTACTACAACTACTACCACTACTACTGATACTACTAATGATACTTGTCTAATTACTACTACTACTACTACTACTACACTACTACTACTACTACTATTGATACTACTAATGATACTTGTCTAATTACTACTACTACTACTACTACTACTACACATTTCTCTTGTAATAAAATTTTAAGGTAATACGTTTTCACTTTTTATAATTTTGAGTAACAATCGAAATAATGTTATCAGGAAATCCGCAAAACCAAACTGGTAGCGTGGTTGGCCACAAGTCTACAATATCTGGGTTCAAATGGTCTATGTCTGAACGGTGTCGATCTTTCACTTTCACGTTGAGGGGTGGGTGGGGGGATTGCTTGTCCCCTTCTAGCTTATATCGTGTTCACAAATGTGACCACAAAACAGCCACACTACCACTCTTTATGTGTTTAGGTTCCTGATAAGATATATTTCAGTGTCAAGAAGCATTTTTCTCTGACACGTTTTGATACCATTCTACCATTGTTGCATGTTGGGTTGTTGACACTAGCCGAGTTGTTCGTCGAACATGAAACTTGTATCAGATATGGGAAACAATAGTATCATTGTATTGTTTCTTAGCCAATGTTGATATCCCGTCGAAAGATATCTCAATACGATATCAGCGATTTACTTCTCACAAAATCGTGTGTAAACAATAACAACACCCCCCCCACACACACACACATACACACTCTCCGACTATATAGCAGCCGTGAGATCTTCAATATTTGATATCATTTCGACAAAGGATCAGTGTGTCTATTATAATTTTCGGTGAAAATTGTCCAATTAGCTCACTTCTGACGAATATTTCCTTTCTAATTAAGAACGATCTGTGTTTTATCACGGATAATAACGTCATATAACATCATTATGTGGACCTTCAAAAGGTAAAAGGTGTGCCACTCGTTTAGGGATTCGGTAAGCTGAGTATTTCTAATTCGCTCGCCTATGATAAACATAGAGGGAATTTAGAAGCATTTTCCAAGTGATTGATGACAATTTGTAATAATTATATGTGATTAATATTTATTTTATAATTTTCACTGTCACATGATTCAGAGGATAGTCTCATTATAAAGTAATTTGTTTTAGTTGCGTTTCACGAAAACTTTATTTACGCAGAACCAATTAAATATTTCGTCTACTGAACAAATAACTGAATCAAATATTTGATATATATATATATATATATATATATATATATATATGTGCGTGTGTGTGTGTGCATGCGTGTGTGTATGTGCGTGTGTGTATGTGTGTGTGCGCGCGTGTGCGCGCGTGTGTGTGTGGTGAATGCGTGCGTGAGTGAGTTAGTGTGTGCGTGCGTGCATGTGTGCATGCGTGTTTGTGTGTTTGTGTGTGTGTCTATTCATACAACCAACAAACATTTCAATATGCCCAACTACTATAATCTTGTGAGGTCTTCTATAAAAACGATGTTGTATTTGTTTACGGTTTCCTGTCCGTATCAGATGTTAAAGAATGGACTCAGAATTAATGACAAAAGATTGTCTTCATCAGATATCGACATGTAGCTTAATGAATAGAATATATGTCGTGGATATGACAGGTAGACAAACTGATGGATCTGTCTGTCTGTCTGTCTGTCTGTCTGTCTGTCTGTCTGTCTGTCTGTCTGTCTGTCTGTCTGTCTGTCTGTCTGTCTGTCTGTCTCATAGTTTTTTCTGACTATTTGTATGCTTATATGTATGTATGTATGTATGTATATGTATGAATGTATATATATATATATATATATATATATATATATATATATATATATATATATATATATATTATAATATATATATATATATATATATATATATATATATATATATATGTATGTATGTATCTATGTATATACTTATGTATGTATATACGTATGATAAAAAATACAAATTGACAGGTTATTTGTCGGTTTTCGCCATGTATGTATATGTATGTATGTATATATATATATATATATATATATATATATATATATATATATATATACATACATAATACATTAAATATATATATATATATAATATATATGTATGTATGTATGTATGCTATTATGTATATTCTTATGTATGTATATACGTATGTATATATCACACCTATGTATGTATCACACCTATATATGTACACAATTGTGTGTGTGTGTGTGTATGTATGTGTGTGCGTGTGTGTGTGTCGGTGTGTGTTTTAGCTGTGTATAATAAGGCACAGGCACAGAGAATCTCGAACCGTGAATTCAAACTCTGGACGTTTCTTCAGGGGACTGAATCCAGAGTGGCGACTTTTCTTGCTGAGACATGTGTAATGTCTCACCAATGTATGCGAGTGTATGCATGTGTATGCGAGTGTATATCCGTCTGTGTACTTCCGTGCATGTGTGTATGTGGGTGTATGTGCGCGCGCGCACGCTCGTGTGTGTGTGTGTGTGTGTGCGCGCGCGCGTCCATTACTAGGAGATTCGTCTCATGTTTCAATTTATTCCTATAGATTACGTTCAGCACGACTAATCTAAGAACTTTACCTTAACTGTATTGCTACGAACTTGGTAACAGCTAACCCCATACCCAAATTCCCGGGTAATATTTATCAACGACATTCTCAACCCACCTGTAGGCATACTGGTCGTAGCTGACATTTAAAGCCACGCAATCCACAATAAACTTTAATCACCGAACACGCTAAAATGCCAATATATAACTGGATTCTAACCTGGATTCTTCCAGCATCTGGTTCAAGTCATTACCGCTCGGCTAAACAGAGTCAGTAGCTGTTCTAATGTTAGCCGTACATAAACATTTATATGTTATCTTGTCTCTCAGTACATCAAGCTTACATCAGCTGAGTATTAGGCAATAACAGGTCAACTATGGTATATATTGAAGTAGCAGCCAGGGGGAGAGGGAAGAGAGGAGAGAGAGAGTGATGGTAGTGTGTGTGTGTGTGTGTGAGGTGTGTGTGTGGTGTTTGTGTGTGTGTGTGTGTGTGTTTGTGTGTGTGTGTGTGTGTGTGTGTGTGTGTGTGTGTGTGTGAGAGAGAGAGAGAGAGAGAGGGGGGGGGAGAGTAGGGGGTGAGGCAGAGAAAGAAAGAAAGAGCCAGCCTGTATATAGCCATTGCCTGTTTGATACACAGATACAGGCTGTTCAGCAATCTGATCCCATCACTATATTTTAACTGACCTTTTCAGATATCCCCATTTAAAGCTAACTTTAGTCACGTGGTGTGTTTCTTATTTGAGGTATTTTGTTTACCTAATTATTAATATTTCCGGTAAAACGTCGTGTAGACGTCGGATCATATTTATATTATTTTCCGGATATCAATCAGTTGTCTCTGTATATAAACATTAATATCTGGATCACTGTGTGTCGTATGATATTGTGGTGAATATTGTTCCAGAAGATATTCAACGCGTACTATTAGTGGCGTAAATATATGTGAATATTTAGTAGACGATGAGGCTGAGGAATGATAGTGTGAGTATATTGTGGGGGATGTGGGGTGTGGGGTGTGAGTTATAGGGTGTGTGATGTGAGATGTGGGGTGTAGGATGTGAGATGTGGGATGTGGGGTGTGGGATGTCGGGTGTGTTATGTGGGGTGGGATGTGAGATGTGGGGTGTAGGATGTGAGATGTGGGATGTGGGGTGTGGGATGTGGGGTGTGGGATGTGGGGTGGGATGTGGGGGTGTAGGAGCCATACATACTTCATCATTGTACCCGTTCTTGGACGGGGATGGGAGGGGGGGGAGTTATTTATAATCCTCTCTTCAATTTATGCCCTTTCAGGATAATAATCGTGGATTCTATTTTGTGTATCGGCTCTAGGTTCTGGGTTCGAATCTGTTGTCAGACATTGGTATTGTTTATGTTATGGTATCATTATAATAACTACAGACGAGGGTGACTCACAAATATGCTTCTGCATATAAACATATCTACATATATATATACATGCTAACATATCTACATATCTTGAGAGGGAGATGGCGGGAGGGTTTGTTGTGTGTAAAATTACCCGAGGACAGACAGGTGATTGTAGCCAGGAACTTAGAGAGCTGCAACCTGAGGTGCGTGCGTGCTTGCATGCATACGTGCGTGAGTGTGCGTGCATGTGTGTGTACGTGTGTGTGTGCGTGTATGTGTATGTATGTGTTTGTCAAAGTTTGTTATAGAATCTGATATATTGGATGTATTTGTTGGACTTGACACACACACACACACACACACACACACACACACACACACACACACACACACATATATATATATATATATATATTGCCTAAAGCTCTTTATTATCAAACTCTCCAAAACAAAACCATTCTTAACGCTTAAATATAATAATAAAATAGGCAACAACAACAGAACTAACAACAACAACAACAGCAGCTGTTATGTTGACATCTGAAATCATACTCATAAAGTCAGAAGTAGCAGTCTAACAGACATATTGAGACATGTTGAGACATGTTGAGACATGTTGAGACATGTTGAGACATGTTAACAGATTGAGACATCTGATAATTAAAGTATTATTTACCAAACAAAGTCATCCAGTAGTCAAAACTCTAACAACATATTATATATATATATATATATATATATATATATATATAATAGTAGCCTTATTTCCCCTACGGAAAATACAATATCAGCGCGAGATATAAATATTATATTTTTTTTAAATTCCAGATGTAGATAGAGTTAATCAGCAATATACCTGTCTCCGTGTTTGTTTATCTTTGTTAGATGATAACCGGAAACGATCTGATTACAAACATCGCCCCCTCCTTCACCTCGTCCCCCCCCCCTTAAAGTATCCCCCTCTGTCGTATTTAGGTTCAAAATAAACGCGTAAAACTTTCTCATAAATGGTGGCTTAAGTTTGATTTTCTCAAACGGAAATGACGTAATGACAGCTTGTGTTAATATGTTTAGTGTATTAATTATATCTACATGTATGCAAATATTAATTTAACGGCTTTGTTTACATAAATCTGGATTTTCATAAATAAATATAAGTCATTACTG
>JAODUP010000060.1:700000-707500 GCA_025642065.1 Paralvinella palmiformis
ATTCCTCATCTTTTCAATTATCCATATTTACTGTTTTTTTGGTTATATTTTTTCCACACAACAACGATGCACCCCCCCCCCGCCCGCCCCCTTCACACTCGGAGCCCCATACCCCGATCGCCCCCTCCCCCCCTATAAATCACGACCGACTAATACTCCAATTGTCGATGGTTGGTAAGAAGCTGATTGTAAATCGGTGTTCTCGCCTTTTTATCCAATTTAATTACTGGCCTTAAAAAAATGACAATAATTTATTACTTACCCAACTTTGATGTGACTATAATATATCATTTCTATTTCACTGATAGAACTGACAAGTGGCGTTAAGAGAAGCGGCGATGAATTTCGATTGATACACGGAGTCGGATACAGAGACAGACAGACGGATAGACGGATAGATAGATAGATAGACAAATGAAGAGCTAGAGAGAGAGAGAGAAAGAGAGAGGGAGAGAGAGAGAGAGGTGGCGGGGGGTGGTGATATGAGCCTAGTTATCTCTGTCAGAAATTGGTACAAGGATCATTTGTTTTTGATTTCAGCAAATTATCTCGTAGCTGGCGAACGAGACGTCCACCCGCACGCCCACCCCCATCATCCAGAAGTCATCTTCATTGTCATTTGGTTAATATTATGTCCCGATATTATCTCCGATAATTACGATGCGCCCTTTTGTTGCGCGTTTCGTTGCCGGTTCTCCGCCACCGAGTGAACAAAGGGCGATAGGTTTGACGATGAACGTAAGCGTTGTTGGTGCCTCTCCGGGTCATCCCGATATACTTCCCGGTGTATGTCGTTGTCGCGATATGCGGCTTGTATTGGTCGCGCCGCGCATCGTACATGGAAAATATATCAAATCGAATCAAATCAAATCAAGTGAAGTCGAATGAAAAAAAGCCCGGCGTTGCCGCTGTTCGCTTCCTGTCGGCTTTACGTGTGGGCTGTCTCTCAGGGGGTTATGCCATCTACGATATCCGGGCGCCGTGGTCTCACCAGAGCGAGGTTGCGTTGTATATTTATGATCAGAATTGACCTTGACGGCCTCAGACCAGACCGACCTTTGGTATATAAGTTAATCCGTAACACCAGGACATTTATTACGAGATAGTGGCTCCGTCTCGTGTAGGTCTTTGACCTAACCCGACAATATATTATATACACTCATATTTATGGAACTGGATTGGGCATTATTTTGGATCTGGATCCACTACGAAGACGGTCAGCGTCTCGTCTGGCCTTCCGGACATCCGCCATCCGGTACTTTCCACTTGGGTATTATCTCCTATGATTAACATTCTCGCCCCCCCCCCAAGGCGTCTAAATTTTGATAAAACATCTAAATGTGATAAAACTTGGTATTTTACATCCGATAATTCAGTAACACCACAACCTAGGAGAGATAATCTCATTATGTTATAATTAGTTTGTTCGCAATCAGTTCCGACTGAGGGGTGTTTCAATTTTCACTTCGCCTCACTACAAGTTTGTGATGGTTCGAACCATTTAGCGTTTCGTGTGCAAAATTGAGGCCGCAAAACGACAATATTTAATATTTAATTCAGAATCAATTTAATATTTCTGAATAAATTATCGTGATAATTGTATATTACAATTAAAGCGGATCTTTTAATAAATATACGCAGAATTCTAAAGATAATATATATATATATATATATATATATATATCCACCGATAACGAATCTACAACCATTTTATTTACCATAAAACATTGAGTGATAATATGCTCTCGTCCTAACAGATCTATTCTATTAACATTAACAGCGGATATTTAGTCAATAAAGAGCCGTTCGCTTTGACATCTGTGTTGATAATTTTATTTTATTGTGGAAAAAGGCCCACCGAAGGTGAAATGGCTGGCGGCAAAAACTGGTGGGAGAAAAATAGGACAGTGAAAGGTCAGGAGGGTAATAGCTTGGGAAGGGGGGGGGGTTTTCTTTTAGAAATGTCATAAACATGTTTATATTGTTTTTGTGGGGTGGTGAATGTGCTCAGTTGTATTGCTAACTGGGCTGTGTATAATAAGTAGGCCTAATTAAAAAAAAAATACACACACACACACACACACACATACACGCACACCTCTATTGCTGCAAGCACAACTATTTATAACCACGTATGCCACACAAAGTTATCTACAAACTCTAGCCTATTATACGGCGTCAAAGAGATCAGTTTACACCAGACAATATGTCATAATAACTTATATTAATTCAGTTCAATTACTCGCCAAAAGAGTCACCAAACAAAAGCCGCTACAGACAAATAACTCGCAAAGAAAAACCTCAGCCGACAAAAGGAACTGGCTTTTTTTTCTTTGTTTGTTTTCATTCAAAACAAAACTCGCACACACAAACCTGGCGTTCCTTTGTATAGACCCCCTCTACCTCCCCCCCCCCCTTAGAGAGACACATATCTAGATTTCGGTTATCTGTTATTATATTTTTATATTCTGTTATCTGAAGTCATTTTATCAAATGAAAACAATCAATAAAGTGTTCATTATATAACCATTGTGTATTCTCCGAACGAAGACGTTTATGAGATACCACACAAATCACTTCACTAATTGCCATAACTTAGCCCGATTGCGGTTGATCGTTATGGCATTTAGTCCGACCGTAAAATCGCTCTATCAACGCAGACAATGATAATAAATAAATCTCGAGACGACATTCGAAAATTGACGCCACGAAAATTATTCATCGCGTTATCTATAATATTACTATAATATTGTGATATCTCAATATGTCTGAGATGCCTTCATAATCACCGGTTAAAATACATTCATCTGTTGAATTTTTTGTGTGATTTGCTTGTTTTCGTTTTGTGCTTGTTCTGTTAAATATATTGTATCTGGATCGTTATTCCGTTTGGACATTTTGTTCCGGATTTGGCCGGTTTATGAAGTAATTATTTGAGTTGTAGCAGTTTAGAATTCTGATTTTTTTATTCACGTCGCTATGTTCCACCCCAAAATATGTATCTGATGGAACTGATTTTATTGATAATAATAATAATAATAATAATAATAATAGTAATAATAATATTACTTGTGACTCTAGATATGACGGCATAAATCAACATCACCTGTCATAAATCAGATATTTCAAACAATATTATTTCTGTATTAATGTGCTGCGCCACGTCATAAAAAATGTTCATACACATTTAATATAGATGTTATTATAGTCACTTCCACCCCCCCCCCTTCTTAGATAAATGACAAAACAAAACACGACCTTCACTGAACCAAGACAACACCATTTGCCACGAGCACAGCCATAGAGCGCTGCGTTGTAAATATCTAAACAGAGTTCGAATTGGGTTGCAATCAACGAACAAGTTATCGGCGCTTAAAGAATGTTCAGCGATCACTGCCTAGTCTAAACAGTCCAATCATTTAATGATACCATTCACAACGTACGCAAATCGACACAAACCTATCAGTTATCATTTATACACACGCGCGCGCGCACACACACAAAACGGGAATATTTATTTATTAATTTCATATTTTATTTCCTTGAATACGATAAAAGATGAGTCATTTTCTGTTTCGCATTCCTTTGTAAAACTGTTTCTGATGGTGAAAATAGATTGATTAATCGATTAATTGATTAATTTCTCGATCTATCGATCTATCGAGCGAATGATCAATCTGTTAATTCATTCGTTCGCAGTAAGTAATGAAGTATATTGAATACGATCTGACAATTATCATAAAATACAAAATATGATAATTTTAATATAGAAATTTATCTCTTTATATCAATAGACAATTAGAGTAATATGCGTCCCCCCAATCCCCGATAGCCATCATTAACAACAACAGTAACAACAACAACAACAACAGTAACAACAACAACAACAGTAACAACACCACCAACACCAACAGTAACAACACCACCAACACCAAGCGTGTCACAACAAAAACACCGCCAACACCAACAGTAACAACACCACCAACACCAACAGTAACAACACCACCAACACCAACAGTAACAACACCACCAACACCAACAGTAACAACACCACCAACACCAACAGTACAACAACAACACCACCAACACCAACAGTAACAACACCACCAACACCAAGCGTGTCACAACAACAACACCACCAACACCAACAGTAACAACAACAACAACACCAACAGTAACAACACCACCAACACCAACAGTAACAACAACAACAACACCAACACCAACAGTAACAACACCACCAACACCAACACCACCAACACCAACAGTAACAACATCAACACCACCAACACCAACAGTAACAACAACAACACCATCAACACCAATAGTAACAACATCACCAACACCAACAGTAACAACAACAACAACACCACGAACACCAACAGTAACAACAACAATACCACCAACACTAAAAGTAACAACAACAACAGCAACAACACCAGCAATAACAACAGCAATAACACCACCAACCCCAAAAATAACAACACCACCATCAACAACAACAACAGTAACAACAACACTACCACCAACACCAAAGGTAACAACACCACCATCAACAACAACAACAACAATAATAACAACATCTCCCGTAAACAGTTTCGATGACTAATTATAAACTGATTACTGACAAAAACAACATTAACCATCTGTCTGTCTGTCTGTCTGTCTGTCTGTGTGGTTGTGGTTTAGCACCTGTAGCTATTAGGACAACTAAGATGGTGTTAAGTGTTTATTGTGGAGGGTACTTCAGGTAAGATGCTCTCTGAGCCGAGTGAACGTTAACAAAATAATAATTATCTATTATAGACAGTGAAGATGACTTGACATCTGTAAGATGCTTCATCACGTCGTCAATCTCTCTACCTAAGATAAACACTCTGTGGTCGGTAAGTTGTTTGAATCTATTTGAAAGGTGAGAGGTGTGTGTGTTTGTGTGTTTGTGTGTTTGTGTCGGGGTCTCTCTCTCTCTCACCCCCCCTCTCTCTCTCTCTCTGTATGTGTGTGAGTGTGTGTGTGTGTGTGTATGTGTGTGTGTGTGTCGGGGTCTCTCTCTCTCTCTCTCTCTATGTCTGTTTGTGCGTGCGTTGCGTGCGCGCGCGCACGCGTGTGTGTTTATCCGCTCTGCTGTAGCTGCTTGCCTATAAGTATGGTAGTGAGTGTGTGAGTGGTGAGATGAGTGGTGGTGGTGGTGAGTGAGTGGTGGTGGTGGTGGTGGTGGTGGTGGTGAGTGGTGAGTGGTGGTGAGTGGTGGTGGTGGTGGTGAGTGAGTGAGTGAGTGAGTGAGTGAGTGAGTGAGTGAGTGAGTGAGTGAGTGAGTGAGTGAGTGAGTGGGATGGTGGTGGTGAGTGAGTGAGTGAGTGAGTGAGTGAGTGAGTGAGTGAGTGAGTGAGTGAGTGAGTGAGTGAGTGAGTGAGTGAGTGAGTGAGTGAGTGAGTGAGTGAGTGAGTGAGTGAGTGAGTGAGTGAGTGAGTGAGTGAGTGAGTGAGTGAGTGAGTGAGTGAGTGAGTGAGTGAGTGAGTGAGTGAGTGAGTGGATATCTGGGAAGAACGACGCTCTCACAGAACAATGAAACAATACAAAATAGATCATTCTACATAATAATACCTCATCATACACGTTTTAATAAAACTAACAATATTTATAATACACAGAAAATGTGTTGACGAACTGGGATTTTAATTAATAGATCTGATTCTAATATAGAAAAAAAATAGATTTTAATACTCTAAACAAATTGTAATATAAAAGACAGATATTAATGTATCAGATATAGTCTACTGTGCAATATATATTCTACTGTACAAGACATATTCTAATGTACTAGACAAATTTGGATGTACTAAATAGATTTTAATATTGAAAACAGATTCTAATCTACTAGACACACTCTAATATATATATATAGACTATATATTCTACTGTACTAGCCATGTTCTAACGCACAAATATTACATTCTAACCTCGTAGAATACATTTCGTTGCCTGAAACCGGTTGTAGCGCACAGAAAACATATTCTAAACAGTCGTTTATCAACAATGTCTGATATATGTCGGTTCATCAATGACGTGTCGTCGTCTGTCATACAGTATATCAGTTGACAAGCTGTATGAGGTGTCAGCTGATATGATATCAGTCCTGTCGGCCGTCATCTGATATGAAGTCCTCTATCTCAAAGTCGACTCCCTTTACAATCTCTATCACCTTCATTATGTCAACTTACCGACCAAAGACACATATATCATACACGTGTTATACACAGTTATACGACACAGAGAGATGGCGTTATACGGGGGGTCAGGATAACATATATATCGGGGGACGGGGGGTGATGATCCTGATCGGATAACGGGAATAATTATTAATAATCTTATTTGTTTATTGGATGATCCTGAATGAAATATTTTATTGATGTTTTCGTTGAGGTTATTAATAATAACGGCCTAAATTTGTATGATGTGTTATATATATATATATATATATATATATATATATATATATATATATATATATAATCTTTACTATTTAGAGGGACTTTAATTTATTTTAATAAAATACACTATGAATTCATGCAGGCACCTCTCTTTCTCTCTCTCTCACTCTGTCTGTCTCAGTATATATATATATATATTATATATATATATATATATATATAATAGCGAGATATATTCCCCGTATGAGAATGAGGATCACTTTAACAGTGATAATTAATATTTTTCTGCCGTTTTTTTTTTCGCTTGGAAATAAATATTTTTTACAACGAACATAATATTAGCTGTTTTGTTGGTAAGACACACACACACACAAACGCACACACACACACACACACACACACACACATGCACATCTTATATAAGGACGTTCGATGAAATTAATGACAGTTCCTGTATCGTTTCGACAGTCACCTATAAATGATGAAAGAGACGGTAATTAATTATAAATATGATTGGTGTATCATTAACTAACGTCAGCTATATATCTACTGTTTATCAAATACTGTTTGAAACACGAATAAACACATCTCGCTTCGATAATACGAAGCCTTTTAGTATAATCTATTTATCAAAAAACACCATCCTGTAGTCACTTGTCATTATACGAATTTGATTTGTCGTAAAATTTATCCCCGTATTTCTACCTAGACAGGTAATAATGATCGGTTAATTAGTGTTCCTTATATAAGATAATAATTTCCTGTGTGTAATATCTTATGTATCAATGAGTTAGCTTTATTAATATACAGATAGAATATGTCGAATTTTTTACGCCAGTTATTATCGCTAAATGCGATGTTCATTCGGTGATGTGAAGAATGCCATATTTATTATTAAAATAGATACCGTTAATTTCCTGATATCGCAAGTGACATATAGCCAATGTTATTATTCTAATTGTTGTATTATTAATTTTTTATAATTATCAATTTTTCATAATTCATCCAAGCCAAGAAATCTACGCCACGGAACTTTATAAGATTTGCAATCCAGAACGATATAATATCT
>JAODUP010000060.1:712500-725000 GCA_025642065.1 Paralvinella palmiformis
TTGGAGGTGGGGGGGGGGCGTCTGGGCGGTGTAGTGGGGGTTGGAGAAGTGGGTCGTCGAACAGAACCCACAAAGGGTCGTTAACGCCCAGGCAACCGACCTCTCCCGTCTCTCCATGATTAGAATGATCCAGGGTAGGATGGGATCTTACGATTTTCATCTAAAGAGCTTCTCCGTTTGAAGCTGTTCAGGAGCCGATCACCAGAACAACAATATCCCTAGCCCCACAACATTAAAGGGCCCCAGATTCCCCCCCCCCCTTCCGTCTATTACCTGGTCACCCAGTCAAGGGCCGTCGTAGCTTAATGGGAGGGTAAAAAAAATTAATCCAGGGAGCGGTCATTATCACGAAGGTTCTGGACTTCTCAAAATTCTTGCACACGCACCGTGTCAGAGGTCTCTCCCTGTTTCGGTTTGGTACGCGTAACTGGACGTACATGTGAGCGAGCGAGTGCGCGCGCGCGCGCGCCTATCTGCTTGTTGTCAGGAAAGCCGAGTTCTGGTCTTGCATGTGCTCTCTCTCTCTGCTTGTATATATGTGTGTGCGCGCTCGTACTTGTATGCGTAAGGGTTAGGTATGGGTCCAGCTTCCCCAGGCACCTGATTTATTTTCCTCTTTCGCCGTTCAATCGTGGGATGTAACAACACACACACACACACACACACACACGTTAACAAGGAAAAGCCCGGGAAGCCGCTCCCGCGCTATGACGTCAATACCAGGCCAAAGATCCAGGGGCGTCGGCGGGAGATGGCGCGCTTTTTTTGGCGGGTCGCTATTAGCTCCCAGGTTACTGGAAAAACAACGCCAGCTAGCGGGCGTTGCGGAGGGGAAAAAAGCCCGCGAAAAAAAGGCGCGCGCTCCGAGGAATAAGCGCGCCAAACCAAAAAAAGGAGAATATATTGAGGACGAAAAAAGCGGGGCTCGTTTCTATCTGAGGTTATTTCTGTATCGGGAGTTACCCTGGCCGACCAGATGACCGTGTGTACAATAGGACAGAATGAGTGAGAGAGAGAGAGGGAGGGAGAGAGAGCCATTGGCGTTAGTTAGTGAGGAAATATTTCATCGTGACGTCGTGTCGGCGTTACGTCGTCGGCCGTGAGTTATACTTCCTGGTACTTTGTGACGTAGGTGATGACGATGTGGATGATGATGATGATGATGATGATGATGATGACGATGATGGGTGTCCGGTCGTTTGATGTGGTGGCCATCAGTTCCGAGTTCTCGATGATGAACGGAGCATCGTTTGTATGGCTGGCATTATAAAACTGATGATGCTGGTGGTGGTCTGTAATGGCAGCCTGGACAGGCGACGGACCCTAGATGTTCGGCTCCTCGCTGGACAAGGTCCCTCCTTCCCTATGAGGGAGATAGAGGGAGAGAGAGAGATGGGGGCTCATCTTCTCTGGAAGCTGATCCGCTTGTTACTGGACCAGGCCATGACGTCACCGGGTCGAGTACGTGTCGTATCCGGGTGAGTTCATTGAGCACGTACGCGCTCACCAGTCCTTCGCCCCCACTCGCTCAACCTCCCCCCCCCCAACCTTATCCCGCTCCGCCGTAAGCCGCCATCCCATAATACTGTGCCGTATGAATGAGAGCCGACTTCCGGTGCTTCGTGGTAGACTGTTCTCGAGCCACTTGATATCGTAGTATCTCATAGAGAGTTTCTTGACTTTTCCTCCGACTATCTCTCACTTTGTACCGTACTTTTCTCGCACCTCCTCCTCCCTGCCCGCATCATTCCTTTTCCATTCTTTCCCTATTGTATATCCTTTTCCTAGCCTTTTCTATTACCCCCGTTTCGCCATGTTTCGCTTCCTATTTCTATCTACGTGAGTCGCGTGTATCTTTGTAGTCAGATATTATGCGTTACCTATACCCACTCGCCTAATTGTCTATCCGTTAGCCTGGTGTCAAACGCACATGAAGACACACGCGCGCGTTTAAGCGTACGCACATCCACATACGTCATATAGTTTACTATTTGTTGGCTAATTAAATTACACTTATAGTCTAAATCAGTCATTAGTAAACAAATGACTTCTTATAACATAATAGGTATTTATGACTAAAAACATTGTATTTGTGTGTGTGTGTGTGATATATATATATATATATATATATATAAAGCGTGTTAGTATAGGAGACATGTAAAATACCTGATGAATCGTCCAGGGACTGGTGAGACATTACACATGTCTCAGAAAGAAAAGTCGCCACTCTGGATTCAGTCCCCTGAAGAAACGTCCAGAGTTTGAATTCACGGTTCGAGATTCTCTGTGCCTGTGCCTTATTATACACAGCTAAAACACACACACACACACACACACACACACACACACACACACACACACACACACACACACACACACACACACACATTTAAGCCTAAAAGTAAAAATTGCTCTTTCCCAATTTAGTAACCTGATGAATCATCTGGATGTTGTATCCATATTTACATATCGATCAGATCTACCTGTTATTGTAGTAACTGGGAGACGTTTTGTTTGTGGTCGGCGTGTATCATTTGATGATAATATGCTAATCGCTGTCACGTGACACATGTCATGTGACATCTATATGAAACCATCATGTGCTTCGCAAAGCCACTGTTATGATGATGATGTATGTGATGATGACAACGATTGGTGATGATGATGATGATGATTTTGATGATGATAATTTTGATGATGACAATTTTGATGATGACAACGTTGCTGCTGTTGATGATGATCCGTACAATGATAACGTAGCAATGCTAATATCAAGGTCACACAATTATCATGACCTTGTGCGTGACCAAAAATAGCGCAGCACGTGACGATCTCATGCGACATTTGATTAGATCGTCTTTACGTGAGGTTAGTTAGATCGTTAATATAACCATGTGACAATGCCGCTCTCCGCCAGAGATCACCGAAAGTCCCCGGAGATTCCCGAAGACAGCCGAAGTTCTTCCACCCACCAACAGGTGACACTAGGATCCGTCCCGTTGGTGGGAAGAGGGAATTTCGTGGAGGGGGGGGGGGTGAAAGTTTTGGTTAGGAATTTTCTAATCCCGTGTGTCAGCTCTCTCATGCCATATAAAACGTTCCCAAGCCCGTGTGTCATCTCCCTCATGCTCTTATAAAACGTTCCCAGCCCGTGGGTCATCTCCCACACCCTCATCTTAAGTGTATCCCATGTCGAATCTAATTTCAGTCTCTTTGGGATAATCCCATAATCCTCCCCCCAAAACACAGATCAGGATCATGGGTAGCTGGAGTAATTGACTGAGTCTCCCAAACTTATGACTTAGTTCATCTAATGAAAAATTATATATATATATATATATATATATATATATATATATATATATATATATATATAAGACCCAGGCAATTGATGTGCCCAATAGGCGACAAGTTGATGAGTTTTCTAGGACAATTCTAATGCTAATATAACTCCATGTAACACTTGTTTGATATAACAAGTGCTTGACGTAACTCGTGCTTGACGTAAAACGTGTTTGACGTCACACATGCTTGATATAACACGTCTTTCACGTCACTCATCAACATCCGATGGAAGGGCGGGGGGTGTTGCTTGGAAATTTCCTGTCGTAATTCAATTCGATTTTAACACTTTGCGACATCCAATTCAATCACCGACCCTCGGCCCTGTTATATTCTGACACCCAAATCCACCCAGTTTTAATCCCCAAACAACTTTTACTCAAGTCCAACACAAATTTGCACCATTTCACCCCTCCCCCTCCCTCCACTAGTTTTAAATCACAGCCCCGCAATTACATAAAACTTCAAACTTCACCCAGTTCTGATCCAACTCTAGCACCCAGCCTCACCCAGTTCTAACTCTCAGCTTTATTCAGTTCTATAACCCATCCAATTCTATCAACCACCCAGCCCCAACCAATTATATCACCAGTTTATACTCAACTCTATCACCCAAATCTAGCCAGTACCATCGCCGTGTTTAACCCATTTCTATCTCTAAGCCCCACCCAATTCTTACCCGTCACCCATTAGCCCATTTCCACCCATGTGTTTGTCTCTTTTCATATCGAGACCTTCATCGATTTTCGTCTGATTAGATTAGAGTCGACCCGACCTAATTTGCCCTCACCTCGTGTCCAGGGCAGCCCCGGCTAGAGGGTTAGTGACGTAGCAGGGGGGGGGCTGGAATTGAAGCGAGGCGTCTCCTACCCTCGGGGCGTCTATAACAGGCGGCCTCTGATCGGTGAAATATGACGTCTCGTTCGACGATTAGCACGTGACGCCCACATATTTACTCCGGAGTTGATTGTTTCGTTCGGTTGCCATGGCAGCCCGGGATCGTCAACATCACCCATTATCGCTAATCACGTGTCGCAGCCTCCCGGTTCCGATCTCGCCCTCTACCGGCGAGCAGCCGAGTTAATATCTAATTAAAGGTGCGCGCCCTCAACTAATTACCCAATTTTCACCCTGCCTCGGTGACGTAAGCGTTTTGCGGCCGTGACCTCGTATTAAGTCAGATGGGATAACCAGCTTCCGGTCTGCGCGAATTGAACATCTGGGAGGTTTAGAGGGATCCCAGACAAGATATATAACTATCTCTGGATGCGCCCCCGGGGGTTGAGTCCGTTGATCTGGCGTTTGTGGCTTGTACGAAGGCCGTCGAAATGATGTAACAGAAATATAACATTGTTGTTATAATATCTGTATTTGTTGTTGTTATTGCTGTTATTTTTGTTCTTCTTGTGATTTATGTTGTTGTTATTGGTGTTGTTGCTATTGATGATGTTGATGAAGATGATGATAATGATGATGATGATGATGATGATGATGAATGATGAATTATGCTATTAAATAATAATATGATAAGTGAATGTTTGAGTGATTGAGTGAGTGAGTGAGTGATTGATTGGTTGGTTGAGTTAGCGAGCGAGTGAATGATTGAGTGAGTTAGTGGTGAGTGAGTGAATGATTGAGTGATAGAGTGGCTGAGTGAATGATTGATTGATTGAGTGAGAGAGTGTTATGATCACCACTCACTAGCCGTGATACTGCTATATCCATCACCCACTAACCGTGACAATGTTATACCCACCACCCAGTAGCCGTGACAGTGTCATAACCACCACCCAGTAGTCGTGACAGTGTCCTAATCATCACTCAGTAGTCATGACAGTGTCATAACCACCACCCAGTCTTGACAATGTCATAACTACCACCCAGTAGTCGTGACAATGTCATAATTACCACCCAGTAGTCGTGACAGTGTCATAACCACCACCCAGTAGTCGTGACAGTGTCATAACCACCACCCAGTCTTGACAATGTTATACCCACCACCCAGTAGTCGTGACAATGTCATAATTACCACCCAGTAGTCGTGACAATGTCATAATTACCACCCAGTAGTCGTGACAATGTCATAATTACCACCCAGTAGTCGTGACAATGTCATAATTACCACCCAGTAGTCGTGACAATGTCATAATTACCACCCAGTAGTCGTGACAATGTCATAATTACCACCCAGTAGTCGTGACAGTGTCATAACCACCACCCAGTAGTCATGACAGTGTCATAACCACCACCCAGTCTTGACAATGTTATACCCACCACCCAGTAGTCGTGACAATGTCATAATTACCACCCAGTAGTCGTGACAGTGTCATAATCACCACCCAGTAGTCGTGACAGTGTCATAACCACCACCCAGTCTTGACAATGTCATAACTACCACCCAGTAGCCGTGACAGTGTCATAACCACCACCCAGTAGCCGTGACAGTGTCATAACCACCACCCAGTCTTGACAATGTCATAACCACCACCCAGTAGTCGTGACAGTGTCATAACCACCACCCAGTAGTCATGATAGTGTCATAACCACCACCCAGTCTTGACAATGTCATAACTACCACCCAGTAGCCGTGACAGTATCATAACCACCACCCAGTCTTGACAATGTCATAACCACCACCCAGTAGCCGTGACAGTGTCATAACCACCACCCAGTCTTGACAATGCCATAACCACCACCCAGTAGCCGTGACAGTGTCATAACCACCACCCAGTAGTCGTGACAGTGTCATAACCACCACCCAGTAGTCGTGACAGTGTCATAACCACCACCCAGTAGCCGTGACAGTGTCATAACCACCACCCAGTCTTGACAATGTCATAACCACCACCCAGTAGCCGTGACAGTATCATAACCACCACCCAGTAGTCGTGACAGTGTCATAACCACCACCCAGTAGTCGTGACAATGTTATACCCACCACCCAGTAGTCGTGACAGTGTCATAACCACCACCCAGTAGTCGTGACAATGTCATAATTACCACCCAGTAGTCGTGACAGTGTCATAACCACCACCCAGTAGCCGTGACAGTGTCATAACCACCACCCAGTAGTCGTGACAGTGTCATAACCACCACCCAGTAGCCGTGACAGTGTCATAACCACCACCCAGTAGTCGTGACAGTGTCATAACCACCACCCATTAGCCGTGACAGTGTCATAACCATCACCCAGTAGTCGTGACAGTGTCATAACCACCACCCAGTCTTGACAATGCCATAACCACCACCCAGTAGCCGTGACAGTGTCATAACCACCACCCAGTAGTCGTGACAGTGTTGTGAGAGAAAATACATTTTATCTTCAAATTAGACCAACATATCGTATTTAGGGAAGAAGACAAACACTTGAGCCAGATCCCGCTACCCACGGGACACCACCCCCCCCCCCCACCCACCACCACCTCTCAGTCACACCAATATAGACACAGTACAGACATAATGGCGGATCTCAGCCACTTCACACAACGCCGTCTATAGAGGTGATCACGTGCTGGTATGACGTCATAAGCCACCTCCGGTATACAATTGTGTGGTGCCAATTCTATGTGTTTGTGTTAATCATAGACTCAGTTGTTGTTGTTGTTGTTGTTGTTGTCGTCGTCGTTGCTGTTATTGTAGTTGTCTTAAGTATCTCGGCAACAGGTATTCAGCCCTGACTTGTAGAAGTTAATGCTGAAGGTATCTTTATGCTGAAGGTATTTGTCAGCTGAATGTGTATTTCAGCTGAATGCTTACTTTTGCTGAGTGTACCCTTATGTTGAGAGTATCTTTACGATGAGGGTATCTTCACGATGAGGGTATCTTTACGACGAGGGTGCATGTATGTTGAGTGTACCTATATGTTACAGGCACTTTTTCACGTTGAAGGTGTCTTTCTGCTCAGAGAAGCTCTCTAATCTGTGAGCATCAGTTACCTGGGGATATCTCCATGGTATCTCAATGCTGAAGATATCCCGATAACAAAAGTAATTGTAAGCAACTCCTTATGGAGGCTGTCTTAATATCGAGGAGATTTTCTTTAACCTGTTGTTACTCTGATGCCGAAAGTCTTTTTACACTCAAACGATGTTCACTGAAATGTTAAGCGGCTGGTATCTTGTATTGATGGTATCCTAATATTGGAAACATCTTGACGCTGGTGGCATCTTTAAGCTGCTGGTATCTCGATGTTGAGGGTATATATTCTTGCTTGTACTATGTGGAGAGTATCACGAACCAAGATGCTGAAAAAATACCCATCTTGTAGCTCTCTACTGACGCCTTATGGTCTCTAAATACGTCGACTGTATCTCCGTCAATGTGACCTTCATCTGGCTCTAACCGTTATCAGCGAGCCGTGAAAATTGCTGCACAATATTATGTATGGCTCTCTTCGAAATGCGTCACAACCGTAGCACGCGCACGGATACGCGCGCGCGCAAATCCACCACACACACACACACACACACACACACACACACACAGGCAGAACAGCGGCGACAACGGCGCACCAGTGTCTCCCTCTCTCTAGATGAAGATGATTCAGTGATGCTGCAGACAGTAGTTAGCCCATCTGTCTCTGTGTGGACTCTCTCTCTCTGTACGACAACAAACACGACACACGTCTGGTGTATGACAATAGGAGACTAATCTCCGCGGTTACTGATCCCGACAACAATATACGGCAACGGTCCACGATGTCCACGGGTCAACCGCGTGATCTACACGGCGACCCCCGAACCGAGGGTCTCCTACTACCCATCCATCGTGACGTGAAAGTCGGAAAGGGTCGCGTCAATTGAGATCGAGGTAAGCTCTTAGAAGGTGCGATTCTGTTCGATTTGGATATCTAGGGGTCACCGAGTCGATGGCCTCTTTCTCCGATAGCCGTATTGCGTCGTGGTGACCCCTCCCTCCCCTGTTTTGATCGGATATCACTTTGATTACCCTCTGGGTGCCGAAGAATGGTCTTTATGACACTCAACGGTCGTGAAGCCGTCCCGGTGACCCCTCTATGCCTGATGGCATATGGGTGACCTACCGACATCCGGATACCATTTCGGTGACCCCTGGCAGGCGGATTCGTGTTCGGGGAATGACTTATAATCTGAAGAGGCAAACACCCCGGATGGATACGATTTCGTGGCGAACGAGGTGTTCCGGATTTAGGCCGGATCGTCGTGTTCTTGTGACATGTTAACTGTTATATGACCTGGATACAGCATAGTGTGTCGTGTGTGACCATCGGAATTTAGTCTATTTGATATTCCCTTCCCGACAGGTTACGAATTTTTCGGAGGCCGTACCGAAACCATTCTCTCCAATCGCCGTTTTCCAGCACACCTGTTCTTGGTACTGCCCGCTTATTTTGACGACTGTGTCACGCAGCTGTCCAGCTGCGTGCTATCCCGTCGGAAATTGTTACTGGGATTGTGTCCGATGTGACGGGATGTACTCAATCGGCCGACAGCTTGAGGGAATCTTTCCGGAATTGAGGAACTTACGACAACAATTCGGCTAATATTCAGTGGATTGGGTTACTATCGACGTAATATAGTTGTCCGGAGGTCGTAACTAGCACTCCGAATCGAACTAGGGCGAGATATGAGCTGGGCCAGATCCGGGATTTTACTCTACTTCCGGTTGGAGGCCGGAAGTCGCCAGGCCTGGACACGACTGGTTCCGGAAGCAACGCTATTCATCCGACACCGAACACGTGTATCCCCGACGGCAGTCAAAGAGGATGCGAACCCGATGAGGGGAGAGTTCGAGTCGCTAGATGGCCCTGTGTTGTCTATTTCCTTATCGCTCGCCGAGTCGAAGCGTTGACCGCGACAGGACGAAGTGCCCATAGAAATAAAAATAACAACACGATGATAAATAAATAGATATAAAACAGAGCTAGTGGCGGCGGCGGGGGGGGGGGTAGATGTGGCGGTGGGTAGCCAATGATATGCGCTGCCAGTCTGACCTCGAACATCGACGACGGTAAGGATGCGACATCGGCGAGCCATCCCTAGAAAGGTCAAAGCTTTTCATATTCGAGCTGGCGGCGAAATGCTATATAGACGGCCCTGTCGACCGAACTGTGGCTGGAGAGGACGTCGTCTATGGTGGAAGCATATCGCCAATAGTAGTATACTGGTCTGCAGACATCGATCAACATCCCCCCCCCTCCCCCCGGCAACATCAACATCAACTCTCCCCGCCTCACCCTCACCAACATCACCACCACACGACATACATACATAAACTGGCTCGACAGAGATCAGGTGCCGATAGATAGTCGTCTCTCTCTCTCTCTCTCTCTGTATCTCTATCTCTACCTTATGGCGTTCTCTACCTGAGGCCCTCCAGCCTCGCTCTCGGTCTAGAATCTCCGATGGACGTCGCCGGAAAATGGCGACCTAATTTCGAGTCGATCTTTACAAATCGGTGATGGAAATACGGTGCTGCCGTCTGACGTATATCCGGTGTTTTTGTGTGCGATACAGAAAGGGCCAGCTCTCTCTCTCTCTCTCTCTCTGTGTGTGTGTGTCTGCGTATGTGTGTGTGTGTGTGGAGGTTAATGTTAAAGGATCTAGTCATCTAGTCGTGTGTACACAGATCACATACCACCAGCTGCCCGTGTTACCATGTCGAACGACAATCTTTTACTGGAGATTTCTCCCCAGCAATGTATCGGTCTAGTTTTTTGTTGGTTGGCTTTCTTATACCGTCATCCACGCTTTGTGGTGGTCCCAGTTTTCGATTTATGAAGCGCATAACCACCACCATCAACCCCCCCCGCCCCCCGCCCCATCGTTAAGCCCCCCTCCCTCCCAACCGCATTGGGTAGAAAGAAGTCTGTAGGAGGAATAAATGCTCAGGGAAGTTTTATTTACCAAAAATATATTTATTTAAATTGCTTCTCTTGTACTGTTTGATGACGTTCGCAGCCGATATTTGTTGTCTTGTTTATTTAAACTGGATTGGTTACATGATCCAGGAAATATATCTAACCGTCTAGATTTATTTTTGGCTGTCTACGGAGACAGCCGCGGGCTATACTAATGTCAGAAACAGTAATGTATACGTCTCGTAACCGTAAAACGAGAGACAACCACAGTTTAAAGACAACTCGGCTATTTTTTTGTATATAATAAATATCCCAAAGAGGGAGAGAGAGAGAGAGAGAGAGTGTGTGTGTGTGTGTGTGTGTCCTCAATGTAAGGCAGAACCAGATACATCTGGTGTGCGCGACATAAAGAACCAACTACCAACACGCACAAAAAATCACTCTAAGTCTCAAACGAAAAGAAACAATTATTGCGCCGAGTTCGGTGGCAAAGGCTAATACCAGTTCTTAATGTGTCACTGACGGCTGCGTGATTGAGGGTGGGGGGAGGAACCGGTAAAAAATTGCCACCTTTTGGTTGGGGGGGGGGGGGGAGGGTTGGCTCTCTATTCGGGGTCTCTTTCACGACTAAATCCCGGATCGTTGTCCTTTTTGTTCGGTTACCTCTTTAGACTTCCATGCGTCGCCGAAATTTGTTTGTATTACGACCGGTGATAAATAAAACACTTGTCTACCATCAAAAGGTGTTTCACGGTTTGTTGATCTCTTGTCGGAGACCGACACTTGTCTGGTTTAATGACAAAAGGCTTCGTTTATTGATTTCATATGTCGCTCGATTGTCCCGGGACGCCTTCCTATACCGGATATGAGCCGTATAATACAAGCCGCAGTCGTATGGTAGGTATCCCGACTACAGCGCTACAGCGGCGAACTGTTGGTGATGTAGGTGCTGATGAAGGTGGTGAAGTAGGTGGTGATGTAGGTGGTGCTGATGGCGTCGATGTAGGTGGTGCTAGTGGTGTCGGCACCGACCGGCGCTGAACGGTGTCGGTCGGGCGTGATTTTCAAATTGGCCAATCCACGACCGTCGGCGTGTTTCACGTTTTGAATTGCGTGCTTCACGTTTTAAAATAATCTGACGTAACTAAGAGCGACGTTCGACGAGAGATTGGTGTTTGTGTTAAGGTTGTTGTCAACGCTGTGTGGATGTCGTTGTATCGTTGTTGTTCTAAAAATCGGAGGCTAAGCGGTTTTGACCCGTGAAGCCTGGCTAGATGACTCGGTGATGGTACCGTCTCGGCGATACCGGGAGTATGTCTTTATTTAACCTTTATAATGATACAGTTATATGAGAGAGTGTCATGATGATATGTTGTTAAAGTAGACGAGTATCGAAGTGCGGGTAGCATATATATATATATATATATATATATATATATATAGAGAGAGAGAGAGAGAGAGAGAGAGTGTGTGTGTGTGTGTGTGTGTGTGTCCATTGGTTATTTTTGTTTATAATAATCTTATAGTGAGATAACCTCATCCATAACATACCCATTGTCGTATTTAGTAGAGGATAGATACAGGTGACTTCTTTTGAGTTCTTAGACTGGCGGGGCTCTCCGTCATCCCCCGACACACATACGGACATCCGCACAAACACATGCTCATACCGAAATAAGACAACGGTCTATTCGTTTGCATGTTTATTTTATAATTACATAAATTATTATAATATTATTAACCGTCAACAATGACAGATTCCTGAGTGTATTATTTATAACAGATAACATCAAAAATAACATTAAAAATTGCTTAATAAAATAAAAGCTAGATTATAAATGTAGATTTAGGTCGCATGCACACAAAAACAAACACACACACACACACACGATTACGCGCACACGTGCACCTGTATAAACACAATTGAAATAAATTTTATGATCAACAACAAAAAATTGCAAAATAATATTAATAATCAGTAATTTCGACCCAGATTTAGATTGTTCCATTTTTTATTGAGCTAACGGTTGGTTGTTCATGTGACATATTTAATTTCCTCATTTTGACATAAAAAAACTCCGCAGACGACAACATGTCGACACCGAAATTCAAAATTAATGGGAATTTCCTCCCCCCCACAAAAAAAAATGACGGGAGATTTCACCCATCAATAAAAATATAACCGGAAATAGTTTCATTAAATAAATGTGTTAATTGTTTATTTAAGTATAAAATTCGCATTTTAGCAAATAAGACGTCAGCCATAATGTTTGTTTGTAACTTACATTTCATTGTTGATGTTGTGAGTTCATTCTCTCCA
>JAODUP010000060.1:730000-735000 GCA_025642065.1 Paralvinella palmiformis
TTGTCATATGTGTCTTGTTGTATGTACAGCTAGACAACAACAACAAAAAATCCTTATTTTACTTTGACAAAAATACAATGCATATACAGAGACATGCATGTATTTATACATGCATATACACAGACAGGCACACATCTATACATACACTCATACCCAACAATACACACACTCACAGCCGGACGTCTAATACAAAACTATTGTCATTTATCAATAAATTCATTGATCTTTTTTTATTCCTAGTCGAGACGTAAATATATTCAGTTTAGGGGACCGTATATTAAATGACGGAAACTGTTTAAGCCGACACACGTACACCGAGTCTCTGACACGTGATGTGTTAATTATATGAAATATGATATAAAAAGCTCACCCAGATGTGTAATTCCTCATAATACACGCACACACGCACACACACGCACACACGCATGAACGCGCGCGCACACACACACACACAACAGGGAACAAAGATATAATTAGCAGGAGATAATTAAATAGCTCCCCCTGTTGGCTATGAATTATATTAGAAAGTTGTCACGGTCCGCTGACAAATGTATGACGTCAGTATGACGTCTGACCAAAAATGGAAAGAAAAATATGACCGACGTGTCGTTTTTGGTGGAGACGAAATTGGCAGAAAATCGGAGAATAACCCTCTAGAAAGAGGAGGGGGGGGGGAATTTGTATACATCAATTTTCAATAATTTGCACCATTTCTCGTTATCCCTGAGGATCGCCATGTGGTGCCCGCATACGCCGGCAGGTGGCGCCGGGTTACCTTCGACGGATCCCGGTGACCCGAGAGCTGAACGACTTAATAAAACATGGAGTTTTATGCTCCGGAGCTCAGCTGACGACAGCTCCGGGATCTGGTCTTCGGAGCGATAGCCAGCCAGTGCCCGGATGGCTGACGGATCGTTCGGGATTAGGCTCGGTAATGGAATGTCTGGCGAAGGCGAAATCTGTAATAAACTAGCGATGGAAATTACTCAGACACAGAGAACTAACTGATCCTTGAGTGAGGGAGGGGGTGAAGCGGATGTAGCCGGCTGGCTGTATTACGAAATAGAATATTATCGCTAGATAAACAGTTATTCCCGGACAGATAATAGGCTCCAGAAAGATTACAATGACCATTGTATTCGGGCTTTCGACCAATTTATAACGCAGTCCATTTTATAATGGAGTTCTTCATCTGTCTATAGTGGACACTAGGGGGCGTCTGATGCCTGGGAACATGTGTTGAAAGTTTAAACCTCTTCTCCATACTGACCTGCTGATTGGGTTTTTCCTTCTTTGTCAGTTAAATAAAATGTATTCTTCGGGATTGATAAAGTTTGGGTAATCTATTTTGGGGATTTTACAGTACAACCACTTAACTGTCTGTTATAAATAAAATGTCAGTATTGCTTCTTTACGGCCACCTTTGAGCGAGCACAAGGTAGGCTAAATGGGACGAGCGACCGCCAAGGGTAATGAAGCGAATTGAAAGATGAAACACCCTTCTGACATAGCCCTGCCGGGGTTTGAACCCATGTGCTTCGAGCAACTTTTCAGTCATCATCATTATTATTATTATTATTATTATTATTATTATCATTATCATCATCATTAGTGTTAGTAATCTACATTGCATGGAGATGGTTTCGAACCACGAAGCCCCGGTTTTTACCTCCATATATTCCAAAACCAGTGCTATATCTACCCACATAATGTCTCTTGGTGAACATTTAGTTTTGAGAGCCGATCTCTCACTGGTCGCTGTTTTTATCAAAGGGTATAAGACGACTGGTGACGATGTTATTGTTAAAATTGGTAGATATGGGTATTTGAGGAGTGGACTCAGACGTAAAATGATAGTGCTGTTAGGGATGATGATGATGATGACGATGATGATAAATTTGTTATTTCTAGCCTTTAGTGATAGACATATTAAAATTCGCTTTTATCCATATATATATATATATATATATATATATATATATATATATATATATATAATATGTCTCCAGGACCGAACAGATAGCGTGGTTATGTAGAGACCTCTGGGACGCAGGTTAAAATTATGACCAGTGTCTGGTGGATGTTTCATCTTACATTTTATCGCAGCTCATTACTATCGTAGATTGTTTGGCCTCCTTTAATCTAAAATCATCTACATGAGTTGGTCGTAAAATGGTCTCATTTCACTTCCCAAATGCCGTACTCACAAACAAACATCGTTTAACCTACACCCACCAGTAGGCGCCACGGTTAACATCAACAGACAACCCCACCCCCCATCATAATGACAACAAACATGGCCGCTCCCGTATGACATAGCCCCCCCCCCTTACCCTATCCACCCTCTCTGCGGAAAACCGAAATACCTCCAAAGTGAAGATTTCATCTAGAATCTGTCTGATGGTCATCACCAGAACCTCGTCTGGACCACCGATCCGGTAACGATATTTTAGTCCAGAGACCATCCCCCATGCGGCGCCACTGATGGTGACATCTCTCCGTCAAGTTAACAGAACATCTTAATATGATCAGCTTCTGGGGCCTGGTAGATACCCTGGGAAGGTAGTTTTTAGCCCCGTTTTGGGTGGCCTAGAGGCGGGGTCCATGGGATTACTGGGATGGGTGGTGATGGGTGGCAGTTACTGGGCAGCGTGGTCTGTGTGGTGACGTGGGAGCGGGGGGGGATGGAATCTTATCATTCAAAGATTTACCTCGATCCTCGACATAGTAAATACTTGGTGATGGTTTGTGTTGATGATTGACGATCGGATCTGGGTGGTGGGTGGCGATGGGGTGCCGGAGTGGAGTGGGGGGCTGGAGTACGTGGTGGACTAGATGGTGGGGTTGTTTGTGGACTTGAGGGAAATGTCACTGAATTGTGGGACTGTACAGTGAATAATAGTAAATATTGTCTCTATGTGTGTGTGTGTGTGTGCGCGTGTGCGTGTGTTTCTATTTAGGTCTGTCTGTTTGTCTCTGAGTTTGTGTCTGTCTGTCTGTGTGTTCGAGGTCTGTCTTTGTCTGTCTGTTTATCTATCTGTCTGTTAGCGTATATGTCTATCTCATTATCTATCCATCTATCTATATATCTATCTATCTATCTATCTATCTATCTATCTATCTATCTATCTATCTATCTATCTGTCTATCTATGTATCTATCCATCTATCTATCTATCTATCTATCTGTCGATCTATCTATCTATCTATCTATCTATCTATCTATCCATTTATCTATCTAAGCTCTCTCTCTCTCTCTCTCTCTCTCTTCTATATATATATATATATATATATATATATATATCCATCCATTTATCAACAATCCCCTCATCCCTCTCTTTCTTTGACGTTATATTTAAATTGTTGTTTATGTGCCTCAGGTATACCTCTGTCACTCTATCTGTCTATCTGTCCTGTTACTTTGTCTATCTGTCTCTAATTCTCTGTCTGTTTGTCTGTATATGTGTCTATCTGTATGTCTGTCCCTCTATATATCTGTATCTTTCTCTGCCTATCTGTCTGTCAGTGTATGTATGTCTGTCCTTCTACCTATCTATCTACCTGTCTGTCTGTCTGTCTGTTGGTTCCTCTACCTAGTTGTCTATCCATCTGTCTGCCTCTTTATCCATTATTAGCCCATATATTTAGGTAACTAGTTAGCCAGACCGATGTAAATAACTCTCTACCAGACAGACGGACAATCAGACAGAAATAAATCAAGAGACCACCCACCCGTCCACCCGTCCACCCGTCCACCCACCGAAAAAAAACAGCCATTCATGCCACCAAATACACAAGAGCACTATTCTTCCCACCATTCACGTGTATTCCACCCACCTCCGCCCAATTGTTGGACCCATATATATCCCAAACAGTTCACTCCACCCCACAAAAAAACACACTAAAATCCACGTGACTAAAAATCACCCACCATCAAAAAACCACCCAAACAGGCTCTCGTCCAATTACAACACTTCATTGTAGGGATCAACGAATTAGGGCCCAAATTTATATGTCTGAAGCGGGTCGATTCATGACCGGGAAGGGGGGGGGTGGACAGGGTACTGGTTATACGGCGTGGGTTGGGGGTGTCGGGCTGGGTGGGTAGGTGGGTAGGTTGTATGGGTGAGTCGGGGACCGTCTCAGACGAACCGGTTTACCGCGAACGCCGACGTCGTGTCAGAGAGTCGGAGACTTATTATGGCGCCGTCTATCGTCCACATAAATCTCGTCTGCCCCAAACCACGAAGGTGCTCCGCTCTCTGAGAGAAATGCGTCCGCGAAGCTAAACCATTGTCTTACTATTTATTACAGCTGTCAGTTACCAGCTCTCGAAACGCCCTCCGTTTGTCGGCCTATAAATTATTAACACACACACAGACACACACACACACACATATAGACAAATACACACGATGGGGGGCGCCACTTGAAGGTAGTACAACAATACGCCGGGGGCCGTCCTTTATTTCCGTCGTGTTATTACCACAAATGACTGATGGCTTTGGAACTGGTCGAAACGGAAACAGGAACATTCGGCCTCAGATACGTACCGCCTCTATATATTATAACCGAATAGGTGTTGTTTGTGCGTGAATGTGCGCGCGTGTGTGTGTGTGTGCGCGCGCGTCCGTGCGTGCATCCGTATCCATTAAATCTTTTTTTTTGCTTGCCGAATTGATTCGCTCGATAACCGTCAGCCGAAAAATAAAATATCTAACGGACAAATCGGAATTTATACCTCGACCGAAAACGGGTTTTTGTATTTAATTAAATCTGAAATTGTACAATATCTTAATGTGCAATAATACGCCGAATTCATTATCTGTAGATGTCTGTGGTCGATTATATCCAGACTTACTTAACACGGATCTATGATCATAATCCGTCCATTAGTAATTCGTGCGTCAGAAAATATCCCGAATGATTATCTACCAATTACGGGGTTGATAGGGGGAAGGGGGGGGGGGAGGTTTAATTAATTTTGTGTCTGTTTTAAAG
>JAODUP010000060.1:740000-752500 GCA_025642065.1 Paralvinella palmiformis
AATGAGTAAAATTTGATATTTTTCCCGATAATTACAATATAACTATAAATATTGACTATTTATGTTGTTATTAAATTATTAAATATGGTTTATAATTTGGGGTGATTTACTCTATCGTTAAATGTTATTAATATTGTTTTTACTGTAACTTTTATACACGTGATGGGCTAAACGGGCAAGATCCCTTCTCTATTATTATATATATATATATATATATATATATATATAGTATTAAGCGTGTATTTTAAATATGTCTGATCCAGAGAGATATATTTTCCAGTATGTTAAGATTCCTTACTCCCTTCTTCATGGCTGACTATCCAGGTGTGATGACGACATATGTTCTCGTTGCTATGACGACAGTCGGCAGGCACATTTAGTGTGTGACCAGCAAACGTCCCTGCCCTGATATCTCACTTCCGGTCCTTGTTCACCATTCTTCTTAGTCCTTGTCTGTCCATATAGGACAGTCACTTACTAGACAGTGTGATTTACTGTTGGACAGGGGTCACTTCCTAGACAGTGTGACTTTACTGTTGGACAGGGGTCACTTACCTAGACAGTGCGACTTATTTGGACAGGGGTCACTTACTAGACAGTATGACTTTATTGAACAGTGTCACTTTTCTTAGACAGGGAAGACTTATTGAACACTGTGACTTATTAGACAGTGTGACTTATTGAACATTGTCATTTATTAGACGGTAAGACGTTTTTAACACTGTGACTTATTAGATAGTGTGACTTATTAAACATTGTGACTTATTTACACAGCATGACTTTTTGAACTTATGTGTCATTTGAGAAATGGGGAGGGACACCTTTTTATTAACTTCCCTGTGCCAGTAATTAGGATATATATATATATATATATATATATATATATATATATATTTAGAGATAAAGAGAGAGAGAGGAGAGAGAGAGGCTGGCAGACGAAAGGACATAGCAGACTAACTGTCATGGAATAAAGGGTCAGAGTTACAGAGATAGATCTAAGAGAAGATGTCTCCAGCCAGGTGGAGCTCTCGTCTAGAAAAGACATCGATTTTCTACTAAAATTGGCCACCGAAGACAAGACAGAGAGACCCATCAGCTGGTTATCTCTGATGAGAGCATCCTGTTAGAGCCAACCTGACGGGCGCTAAACGTTAGTGGAAAACTTATGGCTTTAACCCGAGATTACTCAGGGATGCCATCGAGGTTGTCATTCTCTAGGTAATGTCAGCATGACATGCTGATGGCATCCCGAAGAACGCATCACGAATATCAAACAAGAGGATATACTAATCGTGTTAGCCTTTGCTCATATGATCTCTTGTTGTTGCTGTTCGCGGGCATGCTGTACAAGCGGAGGCCCGAGTGGCCTAAAGTTAGATCGGCCGTCCTATATGTATGTTCTAATATGTCTTATGGCCTAGCCGGAGGGTGGTCATGGTGTGTGTGTGAGTGTGTGTGTGGGGGGGGTCAGGGTATATACACCGGATATTATCAGCTTTAGAATATTATTATCGTATCCAGGATATTCCGAGGCTAGGTCGAGCCTGATTAAGTAGAATAGTTCGAAGTTGATATAGTTAGGTCGAGTTTGACCTAGCATTTATGTCGGGTTGTCTAGCAGGTAGTTATCCCAGTTTTAGCTTTGGTAACCTAGCTTTATGACGTCACACCAATCACTCATACAGCTAGATAACCAAAGAAAAAACCAAGGATTTCGTCAACATGGGCACAGTGACGTCATTAATGTTAGCCTTCTCCGTTGTGGTCCTTATAAGTTGTCCTTACTGGTTGGTTATCTTCAGTGGTTGTCCTTACTGGTTGTCCCTATTACTTGCTAGTATAATGTACACGTACACTTAAATATACACACACATTATACATGTGTACATACATACGCATACAGATAAATGGAAAGCTACTAACATACATGTAGTTAGCAAGCTAACTAGGTAGATAAATAATAAATAATTAGATAGACTGATACACACACACACACACACACACACTCTCTCTCTCTCTCTCTCTGTCGGTTATACAAGTACACGTATACATGAATACATGAACGCGAATCATTCAGATAGCTCGAACGGTAACAGATATAAAAGTATTTAAAAACAAAACAAATCAACAACAACAGTTCTCAACAACAACAATAACAACATCTCTTCGTTACTCCAAACTTAAACCTTACTCCACGACAGACTTTTACTTTCCCCAAACAACAACAACAACAGCTGAAAACCAAACATCAAATTTAGCCATCGAGCAGCTAACGTTTTAGCCATTTGTGGTCGCGGCGAGAATGTGCGGTTAGCCGCAATATTTATAGACAACACGCCGAGTGTTGGTATTAAGCGATACTAACAGGTGACATTATAGTGGAAAATAACAGCAAAAAAATGACGAACGTGATAAATTGATTCGATCCACTTAAAGAAAACCGCATCGACACGCCGACTAGCGGCCAAGTAAAACATCGAAATACAAACAGGAGCACGTGATCGCGTAAAGCGTGCGCCACGGAAGCGTGGCCGGCCGAAATCGGATAGATAGATAGCCATCAAAAATGTACACAAACCAATAAGAGATATAATCACCTTTCGCGTGTCCCTCGAAGAATTACGTGCTGACGTCGGAGTGGAGTTGTCCAATCAGAGCGCGCGTGACATCTGACCCAGATATTGTAGGCCGGGTTGATGTTGTGTTTATCCGTATTTAAGATCCTCCGACTGATGAGATAGGTTGTGTGGAAAGGTGTTTGTTTCTGTACGTACGTGCGCGCGCGCGTGTGTGGAGCCGTCTGGATATCGGCGCGTTTTAGCAGCCGTCTGGTGTACGCTGACACGATGAGGTGGCCGGATCAGGTCATCCACACATTATACACAGATCCTGAACGAGAGAGTAAGACCGGTATCCGCGTTCGTACTTGGATCCGTTATCCCGAGTCCCGATCTGGATATGGACGGGATGGAAACGTTGGCCGGGTGGTGGCGCGTGGTCCAGTGACATCCGGCAGGGTGTGTGTGTGTGTGTGTGTGGATAGGTAGATAGGCTTGTGTATATTCTTGAGTTTATGAATGAATGTATCTGTCTGTGTTTGTCTCTCTGTCTGTCTGTCTCTATCTGTATGTATGTGTCTGTCTGTCTCTCTCTCTGTCTCTCTATCTGTGTCTGCGTGTGTCCTAGACCGGATTATACACCTACCTACGGTTCAACAGTCACGTGATCACAGCCACTAGGACAGCTACCATGACGGCAGCCACGAATGGCTGTTGCTCGATGACGCCTATAGCCAGCTACGAGTAGTTAATGATAGTAATGGCGGTGATGATGATGTAAGTGATGATGTTGATGATGATGATGCTGGTGATGATGATGGCTGCCTGTACACACCAATATATATATATATATATATATATATATAGAGAGAGAGAGAGAGAGACCAGTGTACAGGGTCTGAGAGGCTCACCACAGTCTGTCTGTCTGTCCGTCTGTCTGTCTGAGTCTATATGTTAGTAGCCAGTAACAACCATATACCGGGAGCTACTAGCCTCACAGGCTTAGGCCTGGGTGAGGAAGGGGGGGGAGCTGTGTGTGTGTGTGTGTGTGTGTGTGTGTCAGGAGGCCTGTGGCGGGATCAATAACACACAATCACTGGCCCCGAGCCGAATCGTGGGAGGACGAACCTCAACTTCTCGCCCACATCAATGCTTTTAGCCGAGGCCGCTTACGGTACGCGCGCGGGCACGCGTGCGTGCGAGGTTATAGGTACGTACGGGTCTAGGTAGGTGCTCGCCATTTATCGCCTAATTGAAACTGGTGTGGATGGCTTTGTTAATGGGTAAAAATAATAACCACTAGAGGGCGCTGTTATTTAATTATTCACGCCTAAATAACATTGTTTATATAATGTTATATGACGGGATTATATCTATAATGACTGGCTGTTAGTGATAATGTAGACATGATTATATCTGGTTATAATACTATTATATATATATATATATATATATATATATATATATATTATATATATATTTATATATATATATATTATATATATATATTTATATATATATATATATATATATATATATAGTGTGTGTGTGTGTATAATTTATAGTAAACGGAATACAACGTATGCTAAATACAGTGAATACACCTTTCTCCTTAAAATTTTGTCTCTAAAAATATGTATATTATGTGCGCATGTATGTACACACACACGCGCGCGCCACACACACACACACACAATATATATATATATATATATATATATGCCATGTAGGAATGCTTGTACATATGTATGTATGTATGTATGTATTCTTGACACGTCTTCGGAATATTAACACTCAGTCGACTATGTCAACACTCAGTCGACTTTACAAGATATAGTTTAGTTAAGACCCCGTGACCCCTGTAGGCGTCCCTAACAACGGATCGTCATTGTCGATGTAACAAGTCTATTACTTTATCTAAATATTATATTCTAAATCTGATTTGGCCATATTAACCCGACTGTCGTCTAGTTACGAGTTGAGGTCTTCTCGGACTGACTCAAGTGTTTTTATATTTATGTTAGAGTCAACATACAGACTGGAGTGCCCCCCACCCCCTCGTAAACATACACCCCCCACACCCACTCCCCGGCCAACCGGTAGACGGTCTATACCCGAAATGTACGTTTCAGGATCATGTTTAGCGGATATATTAGAAGATGTAAATGGCGTTTTTCCTTAACCAGACACCATGTGTGTGCGCGTGTGCGCGCGCGCGTGTGTATTTAAAGAGAGAGAGAGAGAGGCACACTGATGGAATGGCCTGTAAACAAACCTGACAACCCGGTAGGCTGTAGCCATACAATGATGGTGTAACTATGACTGTGGCTGTTGAAGGGGCTGCAGCTGTTGCTGTGTCTGGGAGGGAGGGGGGGGGGCGTCTCCGAAGCTGTAGTCTATTGTCCCCGCATCGCGAGGCCACCAAGTCCCCACCCGAGAAGAAAACAGCCACAACCCCCGTACCAAATCAACCCCCGCTAACAGTCGACAGATGGCGGCCTCGGTCCGCCATAACCCGGATGTTGACGTGGCCACAGCCTCTAGCCACTCGACGGTCCCCTAATGACCGGCCACTGGTCATTCGGCCAATGGCGTGCCCCGGCCGACGTCACGTGACGCGTGGCCATTCACCGGCTAATTGAATCGACCAACCGGAGGAAGAAAAAATCTCACCAATGGCCGCCATGTGACGAGGGGTGGAGCAGACAACAAACATGGACGCCACGGCCCGAGAACTGATTGAAGTGGTCAGTCAGTCAGGCCATTGGCTAACTAACATCTGCTCAAGGATAATCGGATTTGGGAATTAAATTTGCCAATCGGTGGCCATGTTGTTGTGACACGATGGCAACAATGTCGGTTCAAAGCTAAATGGACACAAAATAGGTTGTTAAATGGGCGAATGAAGAGAGAGAGAGAGAAAGAGAAAAAATTTAAAAAAAAACAAAGACAATTTTGATCCAAATAGGACAACTGGAGGGGGGGGGTAATTATGAGACAAGAGATAGTGTTACCTGAACACATTTAAATTAAATACTTTAAGGTCACCACTTCGCCTTTTTCGGGATTTGAATTTCGTTTTGGGGATTAATTAATTGGTCAGCTTTAATATGTCGCGGGAAACAGACGGACAATAACGGCTAGAATAACACAGACCGCGGCAGATAATAACAATAACATAGACTAGAGTTATTCATCAGACGGTGGGGATGATGATGATGATGCAATGATTAGATATTAGGTCTGTCTATGTTCTATACAAAAGGGAGATATGGTGGGTTCTTGTATATAGATGCTCGTTAAAATTGACGCTGATCACACACACACACACACACACACACTAATTTATGTCACGTGTAAGTGTATTTTTCCGTACATACGAGTGTGTGTTGGTTCTCATGCGACATTTATTGAATGTAATCATGTATATCATGTCACGTGATTTGGTGAACTAGCCCTAAAAGGTGCCATTTCGGCCGCCATGATCTCAATGGGACGTTTTTCCCACAGAAGTTTCTCGTTATAATTATATTGTTGTAATAAATAAATTTGAAGTGTAACTATTGGGTATTGAGTTCTCTAGTGAATATGTCAAATTATGATTTATATTTATTTAAGTAGAACAAGAGAGAAAAATACCACAGCTGTACCTAGTTCAAATTAATCAGTTCGAATTTCTGCACTGATATATATATATATATATATATATATATATATAATTATTATATTATTTAGAAGATTCAAAGATTACAGTACTTTATTTAAAACAAACAAGCTAACCTTTTATGGAGAAAATATAGTACTTCAAAATAATGCCCCCCCCCTCACAAAACTAAATATACCTCATAACCAGTACACACACACACACACACACACACACACACACACACACACACACACACACACACACACACACACACACAGATAGAGAGAGAGAGAGAGAGAGAGAGAGAGAGAGAGATTAGCTTAACAAAGCCGAACTCAGGACAGGATATAGACAAACAAGACTTGCCCTAGTCGCAGTACCCAAAGGATGGACCTGTCCGTTACTATGGTAATAAAACATTAAAAGGAAAACAACAAATATGGATGAATGACATTAGATAATAAGATCTCCCAGTTGATATAAACCGCCAGCCCCCCCCCTCCTCCCCCCACAGTCAATCTTTTTTTTGTTGCCGAAATTAAGTGTCCAAAATATCTCGTCCCATAAATGATATAAAACAGCCCCAAAAGTACCAGATCCCAACAACTATCCCACGCGTTCATTCCGCATAATTCCTCATATAAACTGCCAACCAGTTCTCGTCTTGGAGACGAAAAAACAAATCCCTGTCCATTTAACAAATCCAGAAGAGTCGCAGTTTTCATTCTCGCGGGTCTTTCGAAAGACGATGGCTTAAACATCGTTTTTCCTTGCTCTTCTTGTTTTTAGGGGGCGCCGGGGGGGGGGGGATCCTTTACGTATATCCATCGTACACGATGTGACGCCGGGCTGAAAAAAATTACCCAAACTACAACAAGATTAATTTAATTTCCCGAAAATCGGTCGAATCATTAATTATCCGGCGGAGTACCGTTCCGGATTACGTATCGGGATCTGTCGGTGATGTGATAATCACCGACTCGTTTAGAGAACTGGTATCAGCTAACTTTGATTTTCTTCTGTTAAATCTACAATATACGAGCTAGTTGTCTCATTTGGTTACACATCCGGGCAACCGCTTAAGCTCGGATTTAATGAATGGGTGCATCATTAACCCCCCCGAGACACCCAACCCGCCCCCCCCCCCAGCCGCTTTCCCGAAAACGACAACGCGACAAGAACTGGACGAAAACTTAGCTCGATGAGGGTTACTCGCTCGCCGACACGAGGAGAGATCTCGAGAAATCTCTCATTAACGAGACTTGGATCGTAGAAATTATTTATTAGTTAAATCTTCTTAATGTCTGCCCGTGACCTCATCCCCAGTGACGAACTAATCGCTGTGTTTATTCGCTTGTTGGCTCCTTTTATCAGCAATACACAGGAGAGATTTTGGTTTTGGCGTCAGTTTGCGGGAGATGGGGGGGGGGAAGTGATTGGAGGGGGGGGGGAGCCGGCATGGATTGTGGGGGGATATCTTATTTTGGCTTCCAATCGGTTTCTCCCCTAAACCGGAAACGACTAATAGTCTCTCTCTCTTTCTCTCTCTGTGTGTGCGTGCGTGTGTGTATGTATGCGTGTGTGTGTGCGCGCGCGCGTGTGACCTTATTCGCAAATCATCGCCAAATAAACAACAATCAACAATACCTGGTCCAAGTTTACATCTCTCCAAACACCAAAATGTGACATCAACATCCAAAGTTCCAAGTCCACAACAACAACAACAACAACAACAACAACAACAACAATCAACAATACCTGGTCCAAGTTTACATCTCTCCAAACACCGAAATGTGACATCAACATCCAAAGTTCCAAGTCACAACAACAACAACAACAACAACAACAACAACAACAATCAACAATACCTGGTCCAAGTTTACATCTCTCCAAACACCGAAATGTGACATCAACATCCAAAGTTCCAAGTCACAACAACAACAACAACAACAACATCGATAACGACATCTCTAAATATCAACGACTCATATCCAAGCCGGCGAAATCCACATCCGACGTCCAAATAAATCCCTCCAAACTTCCACGTCACATCACCCGACGTCCACAAAACGTCGACGGTATGACGTCATTATCATCCTAGCTCGGGTCCTGAGAGGGCGACGAATACCCCCCCCCCAACCCGTACACACACACACACATACACACACACACATAACCTCGACTATATCTCGTACAGAATATCTCCCATCCCAGTTCGGGTGTCAGCCACACGACGTTATGGAAGACATTAAACGATGAGAGAGAAAAAACCTCCCAGAGAACCATCGGCTCGTAAATAATAAACATTAACAGGTGTCTCGTTGTTTATCGTGAGTTATCGTAGACAGGTAGAACCTACCTACGACGACATCTCTCACCAAAAGACGACCCGAACCGACCTACGACGACATCTCATCAAAAGACCACCCGAACCGACAAACGTGAAACGAGTTAAAACTGACGAGGTCGGGGTATGATTTAAATTTTACAGTTCACCTTGGTGGTGGTGGTGGGGAAGGGTGGGGGGGCGTGGGGGGATTGGTTGGATGTCTGGGAGGGAGTATGCTGGTGGCTGGTTGAGTGGGGAGACGCCTCCGTGATGAGGGGGGGGGGGGAATCTGTGTGGTGTATTTTTTGTGCCCGGCCGTAGGAGGTCTGGGGGTGGTGACGTAGACGGCGCCTGTTGTTAAGCGTGTGGGGGTAATTAATTCGACCAGGTAGACTCGGCTAATATTTGCCCTTGGTACAGATGTTTGGATGATAGGCGTTCATGAGGTGGATGGGTTTTCTAAAAATAAACCGAAAATATGTCAGGAAAAAAGAGAAGAAATATTTGCTCGGAAATGATTCAAAATGTGGAAATCTTCTAGGCCCAGCAAACCAAGGCGACGACTCTCGGGAGAGGGGGGGGGGAAGTTTTGGGGGAGCCCCTTGGGTAGTCCAGTTTTGTGGGGCCCCACGGTATATAATTGCCCCGCCTCGCTATCTCACCGTTCTAGGAACTGATTTCAGTTAAGAATTAAAATTCAGTTAAGAATTAAAAAAATTGAGGAGGTAATATATCCCCCACGTGACATGGACATTCGTAATTTGGTACCACTGCCCAGTCCCCTGGTTTTATACATTCCTAACCCGGCAATTACGGTCAGGAAATGTCCCGCAATCCGGTCAGGTAGCTGTCATCAACCGAGTGAAACACCTGGCAAGTCGATCGATGGCCAGTAGCGCCCAGTTGTCGGCTCCGAGCCGTTAACCTGGCTGTTTGTGTTCGGACAGTCTACGACTGAGCCATATCGTATCTAATGGGAAAAATTTTCGCTTGACGTCAGCACGTGATGTCGTTCTGTGGAGGAAGACTCTCGCTCTAATCAAGGTTAGGTACACAAAAGACGATGACCTTGACAAGGTCGACCATTCTAATTACTCAGGTAGACGCCGGGACAATTGGCATCACCTGATACGGGGTGGGAGTGGAAGGGGGGGTTGCTTGTTGGGGTGGGGGAGCAGTTGGGATGGGAGGGTGGATGACTCTTGGAGAAGGATTGATTGAGATGGGAAGGGAGGAAAAGATGATGATGATGATGATGATGATGATGCGTTGATAAGGGGTTATGATGTTCGAGAATATGGAGTATCGAAAGGAGTGGAGTACCTCGTGGAGTTAAGTACCTGGGGAGTGGAGTATCGGACGAATGAAGTATTTCAGAGAGGAGGAGTGGTACAGGGAGAATAAGACAATTTCAATTGTTATCAGACAATAGTGTAAAAAAACATCTTCCACAAACTAAATAATGGAGCGAGAATGTTTGTGTTTTTAATATACATGTATAAATAACAAATATAGAAATGTTGAAAACAGAACATCATTATAATGGTTATAGAATGGTGTGTGTGTGTGTGTGCGTGTGTTTGTGTGTGTGTGTGTATGTGTGTGTGTGTGTGTGTGTGTGTGTGTGTGTGTGTGTGTGTGTGTGTGTGTGTGTGTGTGTGTGTGTGTCAACATAAGACATGGTGGGAACAATGGCATACAAATAATGTTCGGAATAATCTCGATTTTCTACTGCGGGTTTTGTACGAATATGACAATAGACACACCTCGGCCACGGAGGACGTCAACTTATGTTTAAAAACGATAAATAAATGCATTCATAGGCATTCGCATTCCGCATACACGCACGCACGCACGCACGCGCACGCGCGCACGCGCGCGCGTAAAATGCAACAGAAATGATCAACGCATATATCTTCTACACCAACCAACTTATAATTTCTCATATATGATTGTCGGAGAAAACGAGCAGATTTCGTCAAAAAGCTCGCTCAGCCAATATCGGGGTAATATTAAATTACTGGGTCAGGTCAACCTATATAGTGATCCATTATCTAAACACCGAGGGCTGGCTTCTGTCATATCTATGATGATGGTGGCGAGGCGGGGGGGGGGGGGTTGACGTGGGGGTGGGGGTGATATAAACCTGGGGGGGGGGGTTATTTCGTGATATTTGAGAGCTCGCTCCGGGTAGTCATTCAAATTAAGAGCTAAGTAGGAGCGGATCCCGGGGAAAACACTAGGCCGGGGTAGGGGGAGATGGAGGGGGGTGGGGTAGATTATTAGGAGAATTATACGGGAGTTGGATATGAACGCTGTCTATGTTGGTGTCGGCTGCCAGAGTTCCGTGTCATAAATGAAATTTTCGCCATTTCCCATCGGATGGGCAGAGACGAAATATCATTGTGACCTTGTGTGAAGGTCATCGGGGTCTGTATAAGGAATTGTGATAGTCGGTGGGGGGGGGCGTTGGTGTCTGTCCGCCAGAATCTTCCCGCATCTCCCAATGGACAAAGCCTAGCTGCTGTTTTACGGCTTGTAACACCCCCTCTGGGATGGATTGTCCATGCCATGGGAGAACCCCCTCAGTCAGGGAAATACCCCCCCCTTCGAGCACTCCCTCCTCATCGACGTCACAAAAGCCCAGGATGTGGGTCGAAGGTGGGTATAGTTGAAGGGGGAGGTATGAAGGCCGCCCGCCCGCCATTAGGTAACCCGGTTTATAATGATATCTCTCTCTCTCGCGCTCGCGCGCGCACACACGCGCGCACACAAAAACAAACACACACAAAGAGAGAGAGAGAGAGAGTCATAAGCATATCGTTGTGACGAAATAAAAATTTGAACACGCGGCTAAATCTGATGTTCTCATCTAAACGAGAAAATAAAAACCATATAAACATCCTCAAAACGTACAAAATAAACCAACTCTCATCAACAATCTTAACTGATTAACATTCTGTTATAGTTACTGCTTAACCGGATGTAGTATTACGGTAATATAGCAGTATATTTAAACTGATAATAATATTCTTATAACTTTATAATAATCTATATAAGATCTGATATGAAGATGTAATAAATTAAACAATAAGAATATCTATTATGTATTATCTGTTGACAACAATTCTCGTATCAATATTTTAATAGGAAAGCGAAAATAATAAAATGTTAATTATATTATATTATATTATATTATATTACAACAAACATAATAGTGTGTGTTTGTGTCGTTAGGAAAGTTGAAATTAAGAACAATGTTATATAAATGTTATGTGTCACACTTTTGGAATATAACAGTTTAACAACGAAAACAAAAATACTAACGACAATAAAAACAAGAACAAAAACATAAACAACAACAACAATAACAACAATAATAATAATAATAATAATAATAAAAGGATAGCATTTGCTTTAATATAAATTCAGATAATAATTTCAACGTATCTCATTTATTTCATCATGTAGTCATGTAACAATGACAACAAGAAGAAGATGAACAACAATTATTATTATTATTATTATTATTATTATTATTATTACTGTGTACTCGTGCACATGTGATAATGAAAGTATAACACCTGTGCCAGCGCCTTAACTATCTTTATAAAACACACACACACACACACACACACACAGAGAGAGAGAGAGAGAGAGAGAGAGAGAGAGAAAGAAAGAAAGAAAGAGAAACACACACACGCACACACACACACACACAAACCACACGAAATCCTGAATCGTTCAGTGCGTGTGCATGTGTGTGCATACGCGCCCGTTTATTAACACGAGTCCTCGGCCCAATTAAGCCATTTTCTCCATCTTCCATCAAACCGAATTACCTGCTTCGAGTTTTTAATTACGAGGTCAAAAAAATGGCTACTTCCAGGGGCAAGGATACGGCCCCCAATAGCCATAGATACATCACAACTAACAGTATGGGCACTTTCGCCATCAGCAACCACAA
>JAODUP010000060.1:762500-802500 GCA_025642065.1 Paralvinella palmiformis
AAAATGATAAACAGTGAGTCGTTATATTAGAGCCTAATACTTATATTCTGTATATTTCCACATTTATATGTAATAGCGACTGATGAGAGGTTACATGTGTCAGTATGAAAAATTGCCTCTATGGTTCATTACCCTGATGAATCGTCCAGGTTTTATAGCCACTAATTGTTTTTATCTAGGTCGGTTCTATTTCAGTCGTTTTCACCTGCCGCCAACATTCACAAACGGGCATATGCATAAAGACACACACACACACACACACACACACACACACACACACACACACACACACACACACACACACACACACACACACACACATACACACACACACACACACGCATACACACACACGCATACACATATACGGTATTCCCGCCGCCATCTCACAAACATTAATCTCGCCACATTCGCCACAATGGCTAATCTAAAACGACCGCCAGGCTTCCCGCCAGGTGGCGCCCAATTCCTCTCAGGATTGGTACCCTAAAGTGGCCGATAATTGAATGAAATCCATCGTAACAGAAATCCACCGTAACAGAAATCCACCTTAATAGAAATCCACCGTAACAGAAATATGGCTGACTGCCGTTTTAGCTACGACAGCGAGAAGAATTTGGTTACTATTGATTTTCGTACCTGGTAAATTTCGTCCCCCACACACTCCGTATAACAGTGTGTCGCCTCATATTGTCTGGTGTGCTGAGGTGTACTGACACGATATACTGGTATAAATCACTGGTATAGACGTCACGGGCTCTAACAATCTCTCTGTTTGGCTGTATGTTTCGTTGTCTATTTGGATGTGTGTTTGGCTGTGCGCTTGGCTGTGTGTTTCCCTGTGTGTTGGGCTGTGTGTTTCGCTGTGTGTTTGGCTACGTGTTTGGCTTGTGTTTGGCTTGTGTTTGGCTTGTGTCTGTTTATTCGTTGATCCGTACACTTAACTTGGTTAGTATTTTATTTGTTTGGTGTCTTTAACAGGAGAGATATCTGCGTGTGTGTGCGCGCGCGCGTGTATGTCACTAACTGGCTTTGGCTTAGTACTTTGGTACACAAGACGGTACTTCGGTATCCAATTTGGTATGTAGTCACTGGCACACGAATTGGCACAATCGGGTGGCATTCTGATGCGACGGAGGTGGTACAGCCACGATACCAGCGTGTACAAAAAGGTATACGACAATGGACAGATATGGTACTATGTTCTATGTACAATACTAGGATGTGATATATCGTTGTTTATCACATTATAAATGGCATAGTGTAAAAAATCGGAGAGAGGGGGGAGGTTCCAATAAAAAATGGCGTCTTCGACACGTGATTTGTGTATGTACCTACGAGACGTAGTGTGTCTGTCTTGGCCCGTAATAATAATAATAATAATAATAATAATAATAATAATAATGATGGGCGAAATGGCAGTCTTTAACGTGGCTGGCAACCTCAAATGAGAGAGACGCATATAATGAGGAATTATTGGACTTAGACGTGTAAAGGATGTGTACCATTAATACACACGTCGTATATAGCTTGACTGAACGATACACACCATAAATACGATAATACACATCGGGAGTCTGCATCGATACACATCCACGATTGGCAATTCTCTGTAACCACGGCTTTTCACATACTCTTAACACACATACGCGCGCGCGTGCACACACACACACACACACATATATATATATATATATATATATATATACAGAGAGAGAGAGAGAGAGAGCGAGCCACTAAACATATTGTGTAATTGTGTTTCAATAATTGTAGAATAAAGGGCCACTTTTTTATCACTATAGTCATTCGTTAAATCAATAAAAACACCAAAAAACACATGATTAATGTTTTTGTTGAGTAGATATACAATTTGCCTTAATCCTACGGGCACAATAACCAGCCAACCAATTAGCCAGTCAACCAGCCAATCAACCAGACAGTCAAACAGCAAGCCAAGCAACCAGACAATCATATGTATTTTATACAGAGATCGTTATATTATATGTCTGTTAGTATGTTGGCTGTTATTTATCTTCATATCACTAACTATCCGACTAATCTCTAAACCTATTGTTGCTATTTTTATTATCATTGTTGTTGTTGTTATTGTTGTTGTTGGTTGTGGTGGTGACGTTGACAAGCTAACTGGATGAATAACACAACACCTACAGATGTTCAAATACTGGTACAGTATTGATTGGGATAACAATATAATTAAGTATAAGAGTGTGGGTGAGTGAGTGTGAGTCGTTGGGTGAGTGAGTGAGTGAGTGAAACACACACACACACACACACACAATCTTTGTCTGTATACAGACACCATGTTTACGAGAGACTAATATATTTTGTTCTCTCCTGTCTAAGGACGGGTCCCTTCGTGTTACGACATTTACATAAATACAACTTGTACAATACTGTATTGTATATAGCACAGAACATGGTGGGGGTTTAAGCTGCAAATGGGTATTAGTGTGTGATGGGGGGCGTATATGTGCGCGCGCGTGTTTATATGTTTGTGTGTGTAAGAGAGAGAGAGGGAGAGAGACAGAGAGAGTGTGTGTGTGTGTGTTTCCGTACACACGCACACACGTACGTACAAATATATGTACAGTTATATTTTTTCAAGGTTAAAATTCCTAAACTATAAATATCTAAATGTATAAATACTAAATATGTGAACTAATATATATATATATATATATTATATATATATATATATACTACAGACACTATTTCCTAATAATAATTGCCCAATAAGTCAGAGTGGTAAAGGTGACGTAAGAATGATGACGAGTTGTACTCGACACGATTGATCCCCGATATCCTGCAGGCTGTTTTCTACTTTATCTACTCGACTACTGGACAGTCGGGTAGGTAGCGCCACATTTGCTCTACTATTTAATGTCAACCGAAGTTAACGTCTACTCTAGTCCGTATCTACCTGACCACAGGTTAACATCTAATCGTTATCTTTAGATCATCATCTACCCATCTTACTGCGATTAACATGATGTCCACCTGATATCTAGTCAGATAGTTGGAATAGCTAACTGAACTGAATCAGTATACAATCATAACAACAGGATGAGACGTCTGTATGAAGGTGACCTTTAGGATCTGGACAAAGTCATCATAACCTCTCCCAGACTGAGCTCGGGATGACACAGTTCTTCAACCCGGAAATATTACATTGTCACGACGGGGATACCTCCGCGAGTGTAAATTTCCCGATTTCTCAAATTAATTAAGATGTTAATATTTATTGTATTACACCATATTGGCATATATATATATATATATATATATATATATATATATATATATATATATCCATGTGTTCGTATAATTATCAATCGCCAACCGTCACATGACGTTAAACATACGAGGATATATGTCATCTTGGAAGGGGCAATATAATATCAGTATATTACTGTCCCTGGATGTGATATTTATATTGATATATTATTGCCGGTAAGGTTATTACAATGATCACTGACCGTATAACTAAAGTCTGATCAAATAATAGGAAACACTTGGTCGGAAACACTTGGTCGGAAACACTTGGTCGGAAACACTTGGTCGGAAACACTTGGTCGAAAACACTTGGTTGGAAACACTTGGTAGGTTGTGTTGTTGTTGGTGGAGGGAGGGGGTGATTTTTGTGGCCAAGTGGTAAACAATCGAGGTGAAATCTGATCCGAATGTAAGACAAGGAATATAAGGTAGTATAACTTATATTTAGGTGTAATTATTAGACATAAAGTGATAAATGATTTAAACGATTTGTTTTCTTTAGAATCAACTGATTAAAATTTAAATTTCTTATTGTTGTTATATATATATCGCAACGATATAGATAATAAATATTTTCAAAATCAACTGAAAGTAAGCCACTAGTCAGACTGTTGTTATGACCACTTGTAATCAAAGTAAGCCACTAGTCAGACTGTTGTTATAACAACTTGTAAACAAAGTAAGCCACTAGTCAGACTGTTGTTATGACCACTTGTTAACAAAGTACTCCACTAGTCAGACTGTTGTTATCACAAGTTGTAAACAAAGTATTCCACCGGACAGATTGTTGTTATAATAACTCGTAAACAAACTACTAAACTAGTCAGATTGTTATTATGACAACTTATAAGTAAAGTAATCGACTAGTCAAAATATTATTAACACAACTTATAAATAAATTATCACAACAATTAAACATATTATTCAAATAGTTAACAAGAAAACAATTAAATTAGTGAACAGAAATCATTCACCAATCGTCCAGGGTTATTTATCACCTGTTATAATTATTTTGTTCAGCAGCTGTTATGATTATTTTGTTCATCAGCTGTTATAAATATTTTGTTCATCGCCTGTAATGGTTATTTTGTTCATCAGCTGTTAGAATGATTTTGTTAACCACCTGTTATAACTATTTTGTTCAGCAGCTGTTATGATTATTTGTTCACCAGCTGTTATGATTATATGTTCATCAGCTGTTATAATTATTTTGTTCATCGCCAGTTATACTAATTTTGTTCATCAGCTGTTATTAATAATTTTGTCCATCAGCTGTTGTGATTATTTCAGAAACATTTATCTAGGTTTCTGGGACGTTTGGTGTCTTTACATTGCCATATTCGCGATAAGAATATTTAAAGTTCATACCGTTTTTATTACGACTGGGGTCGCTCAATGTCACACAAGGCGTGGTTTTTTTTCATGACGTCATCCGATATTTAGCGATAAAACGGAAGTGTCGTTTAATGGCATTTAGATCTGTCTATTATTGTGTATATCTGATTATAACACAACCCGCGCCGACTCCGTCCCACCCCCCCAGAAATATTACAACGGATTGAGTTTAGCCGGGGGGAGGGTGGGATATCATAGCGGAATAATATATTGGTATTATATTACCCCCTCCGGTGTAAACATTTAACAGCCAAGCGCCGGCTAATTATTATGTATTATATAAGCAGGTGATGCACACACACACACACACACACACGCGCGCGCGCGCGCACTCACACACAAACGGCACAAGATACTAGAAATAATGACGGTCGATTATGAAATATGGATGATGATGATGATGATGATAGTGGTGTCATATAGGATGAGCAACGTGGATACCTTGAGATCTGTCTGTCCAGTAATTGCCGTACCTGAGTACGACGTCTTTAAGCCGTCATATAACCAAGTTGGCTGGCATTCTTGCACTTAAATAACAAAGAAAGCCCAGGACAGTCATGTACGTATGGACAATGAACTAACAAAAATTATAAATGTCATAATTTGGGGGTCAGTTAAAAAAGAAACAGTTACGCTACACCGCTCCCCCCCCCCACCCCCCATTACTATAGTAGTACATTTATAATATAATTGTATACAAGAGTCAATTGTGAATAAATTCATTTGTCATTTTGTCAATAAACAACGTACACTGGTGTCGCCATTTAACATGAGCTTTACAGCGGGAAATTTTATAACAATGATGACGAATGAAACGAGAATAAAATACTCTCAGGGCAGGTTTATTTCGCTATAATATTACCTGGACTCGGGGGGGGGGGAGACGGACAGACGGACGGTCGGAAGGGGGGAGGACTCCGTATTATAGCGTGTCTATATATATATATCGGTTGGACTACAAACATGATATATAGCAAGAACTAAATATTCCGTTTCCGCTTTAAAAGCGTATATTATCAATGTGCCGCCATTAAAATTTAATATTTTATATAACAATGTAACGTCGGAGGATATCTGGGTCAAAAGTAATTTATTTCTCGTCAACACTGATTCATTAGGGGGGATGTTATTAATCTTTTGTTGGAAGGACACCATTTTGACATCAGAGAATCCTCTAAAAACGGAGGCGGGTTCTCTCTGTGGCCGAGTTGACCGAGTGATTGGTCACAGATTTGGTCACAGATGGGGTTTATAATCCCGGTCGGTCCGAATGGGATAGCTGTTTCATTCCTGAATTCACTCCATTACGACTAGAGATGGCTTGGCCAAAAGTGTCGTTGAAAACAACAACAACAACAACAATATTTCTAAGAAACGACGGAAATTCCGTTCTCTCTAACAGGTCATTTCCAGGTATATAGTCCGTGTGTGTGTGTGTGTGTGTAATTTATATATATATATATATATATATATATATATATATATATTGGAAAGAGAGAGAGAGAGAGAGAGAGAGAAAGGCGAGAGAGAGAGAGAGAGAAAAAGAGAGAGAGAAGTTCGGTGGGAGGATGCGCTTACCAGATACCTTGATGAATCGTAAAAATATGTAATCATTGTGAAACACATACACACGCCCCGCGCACACAAAAAAAAACACACACAAAAACAAAACACGCACGCACACGCACATACACACATACTCGCGGTTCATCATACAAAAAACAATACCTTCTCCATCACCGTGTTTCACATTTGTCATACTGAGAACCATATCTCACCTATAACGCGGATGTAAACAATAGAACTCCAGGTGTCGATTGATGGTAAACATTATAACAAACACACGACCTTTATAAAGAGATAAATTCCGTCATAATCCCCCCCCCCCTTAGCCGACTGATGTCTTTGTATCCATTTTTCTCCTACAACTCTGACACAGTTGGCTAACTTTAGAAAATAAACACAAATACATTAAACACGTGCTCACTCTGAACTAGATTGTGTTAAACAGGTAAACCTGGTACCTCTACAGAAACACACGTATAAATGATTAAATGTATGTGCATATATATATATATATATATATATATATATATCCGGATACATCTATCAACACAAATACAATTATGCAATCAGACATGAAACATTACATGGCTTAGTCGCCAATCAGGTTGTGTTCCACTGATGAATCATCCACGTGATGTAATCGTGACGTTTTTTTCTCTCCATCACCAAAGCCGACACATTTATACATATTCCCCAAACACCGGTCGATGGCGGCGCTCATCTACACACACATATACACAATTATATAGAATTGTTACAGACATATACGGTTTTCACGTAGTGTGTTACAATCGTAATTTTAATCAAAATAAATTCGGCTCTTTATTTTCTTGCAACCGAAATTAATTATTCCGACTGACTGTACGTTGACGAACCTCTGTAAACAACATAACAAATCAAATGCCATCATATCATATCCACTAATATATTGTTATTAATATATATGGTGTATATATATATATATATATATATATATATATATATATATATACATACCCCCCCATACCCACATATAAAACACAGCAAGGCGACGATAATAATTAATATCAAGATATATAATTTCGTTTCATGACAGACTCCAGCAAATTCTGTTGTCATACTTGGCCGCCATTTTAGATATACGATCTGCGTTGAGGGTACCACCGGCGTCCCCACCCGACCACACCCCTCGCCAGCCTCCACCCCCACTAGAACTCCAGGATCACACACACCCTTTTATCTCTACTCATCTCCCCTACAGTAATCTGGCCCGTCACTCCACCAGTCGACACTGTCCGCTATTATCGTCCACGTTGATGATGATGTCATCAGCGAGCCGACTTTAAGTGTTTCCGGTTCCACTCCGGAAGTTGTTGGCGTCAAGTGAATGGGGTACGAGAGCGGTGTCTTGACGACGGTGAGCGATATTAGGCAGCGATACGAAGCCCACTTCCTGGACAGTGAGTGAGTGAGTGAGTGAGTGAGTGAGTGAGTGAGTGAGTGAGTGAGTGAGTGAGTGAGTGAGTGAGTGAGTGAGTGAGTGAGTGAGTGAGTGAGTGAGTGAGTGAGTGAGTGAGTGAGTGAGTGAGTGAGTGAGTGAGTGAGTGAGTGAGGAGCGAGCGAGTGAGCGAGTGAGTGAGTTAAAGCTAGTTCAAAGCCCTCCGCGTCATGTATTAACGTGTTCAGATCACGTGATAACCAGGATCCATGTACGTCATATGTGACGTCATTGACACGTGTCTGCGTCGGTGGTAGCTACGAGAAGGGTACGTGACAAAACTAGGAGTAGCGGAGTGATGGCTGACGGGGGGGGGGGGGTCACACGATCCTGACCCCCCCCCCCGAATGAACTAACACACTGACTCTCACTGTACTACCACACGCACACACGCTGACTCAACTACCTTAACCTCTACTGAAATACACTACCTCACAGTGAACTACCAACATTAGTATAATACCACTCTATATTTAATCTTTGTAGCATACTGCTAATATCATTAAACATGTAACAAGCCACTTCGCCCTACCGGAGTTTCGTACCTGGCCGCTTCGGCCTGGGTTTCGAGATTTCGCCCCAGTATGTCGATTCCACGGACTAGACCCGGTTTTATAAACATTGTACACAATGATTCTGAACACTCAATAGTATCCAACATTATCGACATTTGGCGTGTGTACGAGAGAAGAACATATACCAGTTATTTATATGTCCACGATTTGGGACAGTTTGTCTCAGTACCGATCTGGATCCCTCGACCCGATATCTCGTTCACTGGATCTGGATATATTGAAAATTAATCTAAATAAAATCGTCGTGTAAACAATCTGCAGTGCAAAACATGTGCACATATGATCGATCACAACTCTGTCGTAGATGCGCAATGTGCAATATGTAGTTTATTTACATAACTGTATTACGTCTTATTTATTGCCCCATAATTAGGTCAAATTAGAGTCATATTATAAATATAGGTAAGAGTTCAAGCAAATAGTTTATAAGATTTCTCACACCCACTGCCAAGATCTCATAAAACCACACACATACACACACACACAACACACACACACACACACACACACACACATATATATATATATATATATATATATTTGACTTTTATACTTTTAATGTAGAGGACTTTGATTTGATTCTTGATGTTAAGGGTACTTTATTTAATGTACATTATTATTATTATTATTATTGTGTTGATGTTGTTGGATAGTAATACAATAGTACTATTATAAACATAATGTGATTTGTTTACTTGTTTATCTGGTATATATTTGTTTATTTCTTATCTGTTGTCTAATCAATGCTAGATCCAGACAAATAAACGGTAAAGGTCAAATTTAAAAATAAATAACTAACTGAGACGAAGTGTCCAAGATCGAGGTGATATCACTAGGGGGCGAAGCGGTGTTAGGAGTTATGATACCACACTAACATCTAGTTGTACTACGTTCTCCCTCTACTGTCTTATTATTGTACTACTATTTGTTAATACTATTCTGTCCCTGTACTACTTAAGTACTATCACTTAACTATTACTATGTCTTGCTTGTATTAGTGTGACCTTTCTATAGTAAAGCTTCAACCGCCACAACACACACACACACACACACACACACACTCATCGTACTACCGCCATAATATATCATGCCTTCCTATAACTAGATTTTCCCTGTACTAGCTCCTAAACATATCATCCCATATATGTACAACCTTTTTCCCAGATAGTACCCCCTTTTCTCACTAGCCCCTTTAAAAGCCCTTTCCCGCCGCCTTCCCCACCCGTCATGTTGTTTATTTCCACATTCTCTTCTCGTACTATCGGTTACCACAAGTCCGCTCGCCGTCTACCTGGAGCGAAGGTGCTGCCACCAAGCTGCGGAATCTGTAACTCGGCGCGGGGACCCACGGACTCAGTGAGAGGTAGCGGCTCGCTGGGTTCAGGCAGCCACCCCCGACATCCAGGATTACCCCCCCCCCCACACCGCACCCTCAACCGCTCCCTTCCGCGGAATCCAGCTCCAGCACCACCCGCACGCCATCTAGTGTATAACCCGACGAACTAGCCAACAGAATCCCCCCTCCCTTCCCGTCTTATCTCGGTACAATCTGACGTTACACAACACGTCATTGAACATTATAATAAGTAAGCCAGAGTTCAGTGTGAGAATCGCCGCTCGGCTCGTAAACGCCGCAAAACACCGACTCACGTACCGAAACGCGCACGCATACCTCGAGTACAACTGGTGCGTGCGCGTACCCGCACACGCGAACACAAAAAACCACTGCACCAACGAAAACACATCTCGCCACCATTACATCTCTCTCTCACTCTCTCTCTACACACACACACACGCGCGCACTCGCACGCACACGCAGAACGATATAATAGATAGGGACTCACCTGGCTCACTCCAGTATCACAACAAACAGCCAGGAACACTTCACCGAAAAGAAGGAACGCTCCCGTAGAAGGCGGCTATTCCGCATAAAACATCTCTCTGAGCCAGGCCTCCGCCACCTCCTCCCCATCCTCCACTCCTCCTCCATACGGCCAGCCAGTCGGTCGGCATATCTCAGACGTAGAGAGAGAAGTCGATCGTTTCCGAGTAGGAATCCTCTAAGATCGCTGTAACTCGTCGCTAGATGTCTAAACGACCAACAGCGAAAGTCATCAGCCAGAGATACCGACAGATCTGAGATAGCGAGAGAGAGAGAGAGGAGAGAGAGGGAGAGGAGACAGTTTTCCATCCTCTCCCATCGACGTCCGTCCCACGTTCTGGCTAACGGCTCACTGCTAGCTCGTCCTTATGCCCTTGGCCGCGGCGCCGGGGACTCAGGCCACCCAGCCAGCAACAGCCACCCAGCCAGCCACCCAGCAGCCAGCCAGCCAGCCAGCGGGCCAGCCGGGAAAGAGGGGCGTGTCTTTTGGGGTTCGCCAGAGCCCCGGCTATCCCTCTAGCCCGCTCTCTGCCCGCCCGGCTCGCTTCCCATACGTCATCGGGCGCCGATGACGTCAGCGGACGTTCGGTCGGCTAGCGGGCCGAGTTCCGCCCGCCCGCCCGCCCGTCGTTGCCGCCCGCCGCGCATGCGCGCCGAGCCGCTACGCCAGCGCCGTGGACCAATCAGCGGTCCCGGAATCCGAGCCGAATACGTAATCAGTCGATGGAATGCCGACTCCCCACACCCGGGTGCCGTACCCCGTACCCGGGCAAGTTCGGCTCCCGGGGAGCGACACACTCGGGGTGGGTGGGGGACGGATTGGATTAGGACGACCGAACGCGGCGACAATTGGCCATTTGACAAGGCGTCCGTGGTCCATTCCGGTTGCGCACTTTACGAATCAGCGCTCGCCATTTCCGGAGAAATGATGGCTCCCTCATCTCGACTCGTCGATGTATCTCGCTGGACGAAGGCTAGTTTTGGGTGTCAAACGTCGAGGAGACGAAAATAATCAAGAAAATATCTCCAGGTGTCGTTGTTGTCGTGATATTTTCTCCGACGAGACAGAGAAGTGGCTGTTGTGTTGGCTGTGTGTCTAGGGCTGATCCGGTCATCGAGAGAATCGTCCCGAGTCAATTCGTTCCACGACCAACTCTCGTCCTCTCCGAATGGTGACAGTTCAAAAGGCCGACCCACGCTGGAACGTACATATTTCATCGCTCGTTCGCTAGATGTCGCCCCGGTCGCCCGTCCGCCCGCCAAATAACATTAATCGACCTATTGTCGTTCACCGTTATCGGATATGACGAAACGAATGGGCCGTCGTCGGAACTGACACGTAATGTCGACGTCGGCGTCGAAGGCGGGCGAGTGACAGGCGAGAAGAAGTGGCTAATGGTCACAGTCGAGTTGTGACAATTGGTCACAGCCGAGTTGTGACAATTGGTCACAGTCGAGTTGTAACATACTTGACTGGCGCTAACCCCCTCCGGTCGCTTCTCCATTGATGTGAACCATGTCGTCTTACAGAGTGTAGCTGGTCTGACGTCGAGTTTTTTGTTCTCTCTCTCTCTCTCTCTCACCGTGTGTGTGTGTGTGTGTGTGTGTGTGTGTTTCTGTCTCTATCTCTTTATCTATCTCTTTCTCATTTTATCTATGTATCTCATGCTATGCCTCTAACCTTCTGTCTCTATCAGATTTATGTAGACACATAAAGGTGTGTGTTGTTGTAGTACATGCGAACACCAACACAAACATGTGGGCGCAAACGAACGCACGCGACAAAATACAGAGAGAGAGGGAGAGAGAGAGAGACGGACACGCGCGGACCCACGAGGAGGCCTTTCTTCTGGCCGTGCTTTTGTCCGATGTTGCCAAGTTATTGATAGTTACATTGGCGTCAGGCCGCAAGTAGCACAGTCAGAAATCAAATCTCCGAGTCACCGTACCATGACCGTCGCGTACGAACTGAGTCATAGGCCGTTTACGTGGAGACTTCAACGCGCCGGCCAGAGTTGAAATCGTGCCCAGGTGCGGGGAAGTGTGACGTGGGACGCCGCTTCCCACCATCTGAACCCGCTACTGCTTCGCGAAGAAGGCGTCCCAGAAATATGGCCGAGGACGGATCCTAACCGACCTAACGTAATAAACTGCGACGCCGTTGTCATGGAGAAGCTATGCCGTCGGCGTTCGTTGCGCATGCGTTACTCTTAACAACTGTGTATTTTTTTTCCTTATGACATCTATCCCTACTTATAAATGGGGCATACGTGTGTATGTGTGTGTGTGTGTGTGTGCCTGTGTGGGTGTTTGCATCATGAAGAGAACACCTGGTTGCGATGTGTTTTTTTTGTTTTCCTAGAGGGTGAGACTTGCTGCGGACATTAAACGAACGCGTTCAGCCGCGATGTTTATTATCCGATTCACTTAAAAGGCATTCCTTGGTGCCGCCATTACCGGATGTTGTAATAATAGAATTCTATTGGTACTGAGGCTTTGGTAAACAATGACGAGCGAACTCCGTCAACTGAATCAAAACAATGTGAATATCCATGAAGATGATGCATTGATGATTGACGATAATGATAATAATGACCATGATGGTGATGATGGTGGTGATGATGACGATGATGATGATGATGAAGATGATGATGCCACAATTTTATGGTATTCTTTTAATGGAATTCAAAATTAGCATCACGCCTTAAGTCAATATATTGTCGCAATTCAAATTTCTCCTCCGTGAATTTTGCATAAAATTATAATTAAATTATGTCCCCTTTCGGTATTCATAGACAAAATTAAAACGTGCTTCCGCCCAATTATTTTCAATTCGTACCCAATATAATGAAATTATTGGGTATATAACAACGTGTACCGATGTTGACCTTGTTTGCGGAACCTATTCAATCACACGAGCCAGCAGGTGAGTCAGTGAGCGAGTCAGTGAGCGAGTCAGTGAGGTTTGCTTCGGCGCCGGTTACACGTGCTACTTAAGGCAGAGGCCGAAACCGTAGGAATCATCGAACAGATGCAGTTATGCATTGGATTCAAACCGACAAGCTGGAGAATTGCAGCGTAACGCCATAACCACTGTGCTATCGGAGTACCGCCGGTTCAGCAGGTATTGTGAGAAATGTACATTGTACAATGTATATTTTACGGCAAGGTGATTTTAACATTGTTACGTGCACTCGTTATAATAGAACTTCACCCGCCTAGTATATATTACATTACGGATAATAACATTGATCGTTCTCAGCGAATTCGGAATGGCACAGTCGGTAGAGTGGCAAATACTTGAAGATCTGATCGCGTCACATAACCCCCCCCCTCACTCTACACTTCCTGCCAGCCAGACAGGATAGTAGCCACCATTTTTATTAACATGTTATAGATCACTGGATGACAGTGTAATTGAGACATCAGGCGGAACATTTTGCTTATCGCGATATCAGAGGTCATCAATCCGGATCGTGTTACCGGTGTCTGTCTCTCGGCTCAACTTCTATGGCGGTTGTGTATTTAATGTAACATCCCCACTCAACTCGTGGAACGAGGTACAATATGAGATAAGACATTCGTCATCTGTTGACAATTTTATCACACCTGTTATCTATTAAGCCTCACCTGTTTGAGGGTAATATTCTCCGATCAACAAGTTTTATATATTGAGAATAGCATTGTATAATGTCATCAAATGGTTGCTGCAAGTAATGGCTCTATTCAATATAAATTATTATTATTATTATTATTATTATTATTATTATTATGCTTTTATTTATGTTTATAATTAATAATAATCAAGTCGGAAGTAAACACTAACCTGGATCAATCGAAGATACGGGACGCGAATTAAATCAGCCACAGAGGCCCACCAAACAGCCACCACACATACACACGCACACGCACGCACGCGCGCACATACAATTAGGTAAAGCTGGGAACCTCGGGGGGGGTTGAGGATCCAGGCGGTAGCCCCGGTTCGTCGTAGACAAAGGACGTCTCTGAAACAAACCATATATTGTTTACAAACGATCAAGTCATAACTGAACCGTAAACATTCCGTGCTCATTAAACATGAGGCGCTGACTGGCAACGACCACTAGAGGGCGTCTCTTTGGGCTAATCGGTAAGGTGTTTGGCCAAATACCTCCTACACGCAGGTCTGAACCCCCCCGATCAAGCTATATCTGAAGGATGTTCAATCTTTCACTTCACCTCATTACCTGTGTAGGTAGTTCGGTCTATTAAGGCTGACCTGTGCACAAATCTGTGTCGACTGTGTTTACAATATTGTAAACATCGTATCAAGGTGAAGCCATAATTATATAATGATTAGCTTTAATAATGATGCCAACGTCGAGGATAAATCATGACATTTATGAACTGTGATAGATCTGAACTTTATGAACTCGGGCGAACAATAGCTTAACTCGTGAGTGATGAGTCGCTGTCTGTTTGATAGAGCTATTGTCATTGATGAGTCGTGTCCTTGTATCTATTGGAGAATGTTGTTGTAGAGAGAAGAGCAGTCATTTAGTACTCTAGGTCTAGTACTCGCTGAGTAACATGACATCATTAACTCCAATAGTGTCAAGAATGATCAAATAGAACCGTAATAACCCCCTCACCCACACACACACACACACGCACACACACACGCACGCACACACGCACGCACACACATACACACACACACACACACACACACACGCACGCACACACCATTGAGGTGGTCCTCCCAGTATTTAAGCCCACGACACGACGTCTCCAGAACACCTGTCGCTTCTTCATGACACTACTCAGTCTGATACTCATCCGTTACGTCGCCTCATAGACATGGACTAATCTGACATCAGATATCATGATTATAGACAATGGTGTCAAATTTAAATCTAACATTAACAATATCACATTTTTTTCTTTACTTCCTTTGAACGATTGTTTATGGATATATATATATATATATATATATATATATATATAATATATATACATATATAATATTATATTAAGTTTTATTATTATTATTATTATTATTATTATTATTATTATTATTATCTAAATGTGACCAGTTTATCATCACCTATAACTATAAGATGAACAGATAATGGTCCAGGTTAGTTCATATAGATCAAAGTAAAGCCGCTAGATAGACATGAACAGTAAACAATGATGATGATAATGATGATGACGATGATGATTGATGATGATGATGATGATGATGATGATGATAATTGATGAAGGCAATGAATATTTTCATGTAACCATATTCAACAAAACAATCTTGAAGAAACAATTAGTCAGCTAGAATATCTTCCTCTATCCATTTGTTTGTGTATGTCTTTGTTTGTTTGTGTGTGCGCGCACGCGAGCGGCCACATGTGTCTGTCCGTCTGACTGACTGACTGTTTGTTTGATTAACTGTCTATCTGCATTTTATGTTATATACCATAAAATATATGGACAGATATGTTTCTGAGAATACTGACTTAAACATGGTCAATATATCTCGTCACACACACACACACACACACACACACACACACACACACACACACACACACACACACACACACACATATATATATATATATATATATATATATATATATATATATGTCGTATTTGGCAAATACGGCCAACTTAAATGTATGGGCGCGCATGCATTAGAACTCCGTAGTGTGTAAGTTTCCGTACCCCCCCCCCGCATCTATCTACAATATTGCGTTCATATTAGTTTCTAGCTATCAGGATACTAGAAGTTGCTCGAAAAATAAACCAATCAGTTGATGAGGAATTGGTTAAAAGATGTTAACGGTTAATTCTACATCAGAGTTATTTTTCTCTCATCTTCAGCCGGGATTTGGTCGCTTCTTCCTATTGTCATTGTACACTGATACCCAGCAGTACTGTCAGTAATTGAGCTGTCAGTGGTGCAAGTTAAAAGTTGCCACTGAGAAACAATATTAAGGCAGATCTTTACGTAGACAGAAATTTGTATTGTTAAAAAAATATCGAAAACTTTCTAGAATTTTCTAGAATCTATCTAAAATAGACTTCCACAATTTGTAAATTTATAATAACAATAAAGTAACTCAGCGCAAAGTGAAACTTGTTTGGACAATATGAGGCTGAAATGGGGAAGAGGCTTCTATGAAAGCTGAATCCTGTTTGATAAAATTGACCTCAAGTGTGTCCCGATGCGACATCAGATGACCTCAGAGGTCACGTCCGATGTGCCCATGACATTCAACACCAAAAGCAACCCCTATTGAAATATCTTGGACAATTCTAGAGTGTTCCATGTTGATTTGGATCCAAAACCACCAAACCGATTTCACAAATTTCACAAATATGTATTTAATAAGACCATCTCTGCAGCTTGAAAACATTCTAGCAGTTGAAAAGCAAACTCTAAACAAAGGAATTCTACTGTACATGCAACACACACATGCACTCATGCACGCACGCACACACATAGTACAAAGACATGTGTCTCTATTTCCCTTACCTTTTATGACGATAGAAACGGTACAGCTAACCATTGTACTCAATCCAGGTAAAACAGACGGCTAGTTTCAGTTTCGTTATTAAGCCACTGTCCACACCCAGGTGTCACCACCTGATGTACAGTGACACCTGCCACAGGAAATCCATTGATGTCTCCGAGTCACTCATCAGCTGGTAAACATGTTTATTACATCCAATCTGAAATGAAAGAGTGTTTCCATTAACACGCTTAGCTTTGGTATTACAGATACAACACCTGGATCGGGAATTGGAAGTGGGAATGAAAACCGTGGGATCTGGGATCGTCTATTGGAGAGAAGATTGTTTATGATGGTGTTGTGTCTCGGTGATGATGTCACGATTATAATGTTGTATATCCGACAATATAATTATTTGTCCTGTAATTGTTCTCTCTCTCTCTCTCTCTCTCTCTCTCTATATATATATATATATATATATATATATATTGTGTGTGTGTGTGTGTGTGTGTGTTTGTGTGTGTGTGTGTTTGTGTGTGTGTGTTAGCTGTGTATAATAAGGCACAGGCACAGAGAATCTCAAACCGTGAATTTAAACTCTGGACGTTTCTTCAGGGGACTGACTCCAGAGTGGCGACTTTCATCCTCACCAATACAACTTTTTCATTCCGCGTATTCATCCGTGACCAATCATCAATTTTGACGTACCTACCCAAAGATCACAAAACCCTTTTCAATATAAATTACAAACCGGACAGCACTTTCACTGAAACAAGATAAAATACAGTTTTAAAACAAAACACCCCACACACACAAAACACACAAGGAAAATGTGATACATATTAACTAAAACAATACCCCCAACTACTGGACCGTTAAAACAAACATTCATTTACCAATTAACAATTTTCGACTATACCCCCAAATTTCGTAACTTAAATCACAGGTAACCCTTATCACCTATTAAAAAAGATATATAACAACCCACAGTCTACTGGTACACGTTAACTCACACAGGTAACATGTGATGACTATATTAACATAAGACATATACCCACAGTCTACTGGTACACGTTAACTCACACAGGTAACATGTGATGACCGTATTAACATAAGACATATACCCACAGTCTACTGGTACACGTTAACTCACACAGGTAACATGTGAGGACCGTATTAACATAAGACATATACCCACAGTCTACTGGTACACGTTAACTCACACAGGTAACATGTGATGACCGTATTAACATAAGACATATACCCACAGTCTACTGGTACACGTTAACTCACACAGGTAACATGTGAGGACCGTATTAACATAAGACATATACCCACAGTCTACTGGTACACGTTAACTCACACAGGTAACATGTGATGACCGTATTAACATAAGACATATACCCACAGTCTACTGGTACACGTTAACTCACACAAGGGAACATGTGATGACCGTATTAACATAAGACATATACCCACAGTCTACTGGTACACGTTAACTCACACAGGTAACATGTGATGACCGTATTAACATAAGACATATACCCACAGTCTACTGGTACACGTTAACTCACACAAGGGAACATGTGATGACCGTATTAACATAAGACATATACCCACAGTCTACTGGTACACGTTAACTCACACAGGTAACATGTGATGACCGTATTAACATAAGACATATACCCACAGTCTACTGGTACACGTTAACTCACACAGGTAACATGTGAGGACCGTATTAACATAAGACATATACCCACAGTCTACTGGTACACGTTAACTCACACAGGTAACATGTGATGACCGTATTAACATAAGACATATACTCACAGTCTACTGGTACACGTTAACTCACACAGGTAACATGTGATGACCGTATTAACATAAGACATATACCCACAGTCTACTGGTACACGTTAACTCACACAGGTAACATGTGATGACCGTATTAACATAAGACATATACCCACAGTCTACTGGTACACGTTAACTCACACAGGTAACATGTGATGACCGTATTAACATAAGACATATACCCACAGTCTACTGGTACACGTTAACTCACACAGGTAACATGTGATGACCGTATTAACATAAGACATATACCCACAGTCTACTGGTACACGTTAACTCACACAGGTAACATGTGATGACCGTATTAACATAAGACATATACCTACAGTCTACTGGTACACGTTAACTCACACAGGTAACATGTGATGACCGTATTAACATAAGACATATACCCACAGTCTACTGGTACACGTTAACTCACACAGGTAACATGTGATGACCGTATTAACATAAGACATATACCCACAGTCTACTGGTACACGTTAACTCACTCAGGTAACATGTGATGACCGTATTAACATAAGACATATACCCACAGTCTACTGGTACACGTTAACTCACACAGGTAACATGTGATGACCGTATTAACATAAGACATATACCCACAGTCTACTGGTACACGTTAACTCACACAGGTAACATGTGATGACCGTATTAACATAAGACATATACTCACAGTCTACTGGTACACGTTAACTCACACAGGTAACATGTGATGACCGTATTAACATAAGACATATACCCACAGTCTACTGGTACACGTTAACTCACTCAGGTAACATGTGATGACCGTATTAACATAAGACATATACCCACAGTCTACTGGTACACGTTAACTCACACAGGTAACATGTGATGACCGTATTAACATAAGACATATACCCACAGTCTACTGTAAACCATCATTTAAACTGACCAGACACCGTGTTTGTGGTTAACCACAGACACTTAATGACCAGTGTGTGAGGTTATTTACCTGTCACATCATTATAACAATAATATAATGTGAACTTTAATTAACCATGAAACGTGTGTGACCACCACAAATAGGGTAACATCAGGTGTTTGTGTCATTAATGATGGGTATGGTGTCTCACTGATGTTACTGTTACTGTTGTTGTTATTGTTGCGAGTCATTTGACGCCTGTAAAACCACAACACATCGCTTCAGGTAGAAGAAGGTAAACAGGTCTGCGGGTATGAATGTACCTGGTTTATATATGTACTATGTGTGTTCGGTAGCGGGGGGGGGGGGGGGGCTAGAATATGGAGTATTACTTGAAGGATGAATGGATTACTTGAAAATAGGGCAAATAATACGAACGGACATTACCTCCAGTGGACAAAACAATATTTTTTAAATCTCAAATATGGGCGTTCGAACCTCGGCGTGGGCATGTCTGAAGGTTGTTTCGTCTTTGACTTCGCCTCATTACCTTTGGAGGTCGCTCGGCCCATTTAACCTACCATGTGCACAAGAGTGGCCGTAATACATCAATCATCATCCTCTCAAATATGGACGACAAAGGCGTACACAAATCCCTATAATAAATCTAGAACTAACCAGATAATTCTTAACCGAATTTAGCACGTTTTAAAGAGAATTATCAATAGGAACATAATATATATCACTATATCACTATATTACTATATCACTTAAATATCTTAAAAACGTTGAATAATAGTTTCCCTCTCATTATATTGATGATGATGATGATGATTGATGTTTTACGGCCACTTTTATGTACATGGTAGGCTAAATGGGTCGAGCGACATCGAAAGGTAATGAAGCGAAGTCAAAGATGAAACATCCTTCAGATAACTCTCATTATTAATAACAACGTGGCCGAATCGGTAGAGAAGTTGGCTGAAAATATGTAACTTCGAGGTTCAATTCCAAGGTTAGTTATGTCTGACGGGTGTTTCATTGTTTCACGTCCTAGCATGAAAGCAGATGCTCTGGATTCAGATTCCTCCATACACATTTGGTGATTCTCTGTGCCAGTGCCTACTAAAAGTACACCCCTAAAACACACTAATTAATTGAATAATTAAATGACTAGCTGATTAAATTAACTAATTAATTTACTAACTAACTAAGTAAATAAATAAATAGTCAACAAAAAAACCCTCTCTCTAATATATATATATATATATATGAATATATGTAAATATCCATCAATCTGTATCTTGGTTTGTATATTCACACCCCATTACACCCGTATTTATCACCCCATCAACACCGTGCCATCTTCACCAGGTTACCTGTCCTTATTTGGACAAGAAATGAGCAGGTAATAGTCTCCAATGGGTCATCATTTGGGCTACACACAATAGTGAGAGACACCTCCTCGATCTTTACTGTGTCATTAGTATCCCGTCACCCTCACCAGACCACCCCTTGTCCACGGGCCGGCCCCGGATAAAGGCCCCCACCGCCCGCACGGTCCGCTCACGGCCCCAGGGGGCAAAACACCGTGAAATTGGTTGCCATTCTAATCGGTGTAAATGGACATTTAGTGCGTTGTCACCTATAATGTGTCCATTTAGAATGTCGTCCCGGGGGCGGGGGGGGGTGGTGATTGCGGTGTTTGGTATCGGACACGGTCATCATTAGACGGCTTAATAAAGTCTAGATTTGTTGACGATGAACAGTCGGCGGTCACGGGTCGGCGCGCATGGATGTCACGGGTCAGGGGGTCAGCGATCTGGGGCGGCCGAACGCCATTGGCCATTACATGGGGGCTGATCGCCCTGGGAACCTAGACCGTCCGTATACCTGTGGGTTCGTACACGTGTGAATATACTTGTGTAAGCATATAGGAATATATATATATATATATATATATATATACAAAGAGTACTGTTACTAAATTAGCAAAATACTAAGACTTAGAGTGTCAGAAGCACAATACTTATGTTGAAGTCTCTGATAAATAATTCATGAAATAAATAAATCATTCATACTCTATCCATTTACCGAAACTTCATAGCTAGTTCGCGTGTCAGTTCGTGTCTGTATGATCTCGTATGTATGTCAGTTTGTACATGGACCAGCTCGTATTAATTGACTTGAGCTGATTATCCTTGGCGATGGTCAGGTCTACGACATATAGCCGAGGGATGACGACGTTGTAAACACTTCCAATAAGCCCAGGTACGAGTCGGATTTGAACCTACAACATCAAGATTCTGCTCTAATTACCGCGCTACCGTAGTGTGCTACCTAGTAGACAATGAGTATCTTTACCTAGTAGACAATGAGTATCTTTACCTAGTAGACAATGAGTATCTTTACCTAGTAGACAATGAGTATCTCTACCGATTTCTAGTGATGGTTATTGACATAATTAATTTCTTTATAAACAAATGCAAAACACTTGTAATAAAATATATTGTGTTTAACTATATATATATATATATATATATATATATATATACATACACACACACACACACACACATGTAACCAATTAGGCCCTTTATGGTATTTCTTTATCCAGGTATCTTCAGGTAGCACACTAATTTAAAACCTAATACCAACAAAGGCTCCGCGTACCGGTAATACCATCACGAACGTCGACCTAGGGCTATCAGTCATCTCAAGGACACAACAAGGTCATGTGAATGTTTCCTACAGCTAGAGAGACAGACAGACAGACAACATACATACATACATACAGACAGACAGACAGAGAGACTCTCACCTTAAGTTGAATAAAATGTATACCTGGTAATTGTATATGTAATTATTGCCAAATATTGAATATATATAATAAGTGTCGGAGGAACGGACAGATACAGAGATAGACAGACAGGCAGATAGACAGACACAAGATAGACAGACAGACAGATATCTGTTTAGTGAGGTGTGCTGATAATCAAAGTCAACAGAAAAGAGATATTTGACAGTTAGAATATTGGCGAAAAGACACAAAAATTACAAGATTATTTAGTGAATATATATATATATATATATATATATATATGTGTGTGTGTGTGTGTGTGCGCGCGCGCGTGGGTGGGTGTGCGTGTATCCAGTTGTGCGTGCGTGCGTGCGTGCATGCATGCATACGTGCATGCATGCATGCGTGCGTGCGTGCGTGCGTGTTCATATATTGACATGTATTGACATGTTAACATGATAACAAATATACTGTAGAGTATTTCCTTTAGAGTACTTCCTGTAGAATACTTTCTGTAGAGTACTTCCTATAGAGTACTTCCTCGTCTATCCCCGAGACTAATAACTAGTTTATTACATGTCTACGTCATTAAAAGAGACCTCACTTTGACTCTAAATGGCATTTTTTAACTCAATGTCTGAGGCCAGATGTCTAGAGTAGATGTCCTAAGACTAGCTCAGAACTGAAATACAACTGACGAGAACACAATAGAGAGGGGGGGGGAGAGAAACACACACACACACACACACACACAATGTGCTAGCGCCTTAGCTATCTTTATAAAAGACACACACACACAAACACACACACAAAGAGAGAGAGAGAGAGAGAGAGAGAGAAAGACCCATCAATCACCATTTTACGTCAGGATTTATTATAAACAAATAAAAACAACTCTATCGTTGACCAACATGACCTTCCAATTAGTACGATGACCTCACACAAGGTCATCCTTGGCGATGTACTCACGGTTTATTTCACGCTACACCGATTATGGCGGGATCAACGGATGTACATATATACTCCAACTGACTGACACGCGAGAGGTACGAACACCAAGTACCAATCCTGGAATATTTAAACCGAGTGAACACAGACACAAAACTAAATACTTCAACAAACAGAGAGTCCTCGTCAAACTCTGGAGAACGTAAACAGTTTTGTGTTCGCCTCAAGAACAAAAATGGTAGCCAGCAGTAACAGCCTATATCAGGTTACAGTCAGTGATGTAATGTACTTGGGTTGTTACTTTGCTGTTGGTGTCGTTGCTACTGTTGTTGTTGTTATTGCTGTTTTTGTTGTTGTTGTTGTGTTATTTGTGGTGGTGGTAGACATGCGCCTAAATAAATAAAAATTGAGATAATAACGATATTTAAAGTCGACCGAAAGACGTATATCTTGACATGTAGACGCTTCACCTTCACGTGACGGCGGGTCATATGACCCGGGAACGTGTTCCCGTTCAGTAAACACGGATCAGTCGAACTCGATTCACCTCAAGGAGGGAAAAAACTTGTCAAACAGAGTACACAACTAAAAGGACCATCCAAGGGTTAATCAGTACAGTCACAGGAACGATGACAGCAGAAATATCAAAACCGTCAACTTTTCCCACTCAACTTCAAAGCCGTAACTGAGGTTATCTGGTGGCGCCCCCTGTCAGCCGTTCGGGTCGGTTGGCCAATCGTTTGACTGACAAAAGGCAGTCTATTTAGGAAGCTGAGAGACCAAAAAAGGCGATAAAACTGGGAGCGCAGTGACTCAGTCGACGGATGAGATGTGTCCACGAAATACTGGGATTTTTTGCCAAAGAGACGAGTCATCGAGAGATGGGGGGGGGGGGGGGGTAGGGAGAGCCCCACAGCTTCGAGTTCCGCGGGTTCGCTGCTACAAACCCCGGTGATACCCGCGGGCTAGACAAAAAGGAGTTGCTGCGAGGGTAAAGGGGGCTAGTTTGTGGATTAGCATAGCTGGCTGACTGGCTGGTTGGTTGAATTGTAGCCTGGTTGTCTGGCTGGTTGGTTGGCTGGTTGGCTGGCTGGTTGGTTGGCTGGCTAGCGGGGAGATTGGGTCACTCGATGATGGGGTAATGAATAGGGTTGTCACCGTGTGTTGCTCGCTTTTAAAATACCCACCCCTTTATCCAAACCGCCCCCCCCCCCCCTCCAGCTAATAACAGACCAGTTATAATGTTCCTCTCCTAAAAAACATCAGTGAGTTGGGCGTCTGTTGACATGTTTGTCGGCTTAATGTGTCTATTGTAATCACATCTGGGGATAGTAACAAACTACCCTCAATACCTCCCTCCAAGGGGTCAGGGGGTAGGCATGTGTCAGACCGATATATAGATAGATAGATAGATAGATAGATAGATAGATAGATAGATAGATAGATAGATAGATGCATTAATATAGATGTATACTTATATATGTTACAGTTAATCTGTATAATCGGGTAATATGTATATTACCTGAAATATTCAGGTAATATGTATATTACCTGAAATATTCAGGTAATATGAGTCTATTGCTAACTGAGATTTAATACCCATTACTTGAAAATGTCAGGTAATATTTACATATTACATATTACCTGATCATACAGATTAACTGTAACATACACACACACACACACACACACACACACACACACACACACACACACACACACACACACACACACACACACACACACTGGACTGGTGAGACATTACACATGTCTCAGCAAGAAAAGTCGCCACTCTGGATTAGTTGTAAAGTGTGTTATTGTTATATATATATATATATATATATATATATATATATATATATTCATACGTGTGTATTTAAAATTTGTAATAGCAGAATTAAAGGGTATTATTATTATATTTATACCATAATATTTAACTGCATAAATCACATACACCCCTAGGCACGCACTCATGCAAACAAATATATATATATATAAATATATATATATATATACACTCATATATACTTATATACAGGCAAAAATAATGCTATGTGCATAAACGTGAACTAAAATTGTTCTGTTATCACGCTCCAAGTTGAAATAACAACATAAAGCTATAACAGAGACTATAGGAAGATGGCGTGTATATACACGTTCATTATACAAACATATCTACATATTATACAGATATAATATACCTCAAAGCATAGAATCGAATGAACTATACATATTCACGTTGATAGAGGACAGAGCAAATTAACCAACAAATGGCATAGGATTGCAAATGGTCATACTCAACCATCAGTCTGATAAATGTGCACGTAAACGGTTAATATATATATATATATATATATATATATATATATAAGGCGTAAATATTAAAACAGGTGTGGGATGGATAATTGTTCTGGTAGATACTTAACTGCTAAATGTTCATATTATAATAATAATAATAATAATAATCAAGATATCTAATATAGTCAGTAATTAGTACCATAGACTTAATGGAATAAATACACGTTTTAAAGAGTCACATAGATTGGGGGGGGTGTATGTGGGGGGGGGGGGTAGAGACGACTAGATGGTCACATAGATACCTGACATATAACTGTACAGACAGGTTCATGATATGTAAATGTTAGCACAGATATGCGGGACACGACTGCATAACAATACCAATAACATTATAGATAAACTGTGCTGATGTAGCACGGGGTAAACACAACACAGAAATAACCGTCAAACTGTGACATGTGCTGAGGTAGCACGGGGTAAGCACAACACAGAAATAACCGCCAAACTGTGACATGTGCTGAGGTAGCACGGGGTAAACACAACACAGAAATAACCGTCAAACTGTGACATGTGCTGAGGTAGCAGGCCGTAAACATAAAACAGAACCTTCATATCGTGGCAAGTGCTGAGGTAGCACGGCGTAAATATAACACAGAACTAACCATCAAACTGTGACAAGTGCTGAGGTAGCACGGCGTAAACATAACACAGAACTAACCATCAAACTGTGACAAGTGCTGAGGTAGCACGGCGTAAACATAACACAGAACTAACCATCAAACTGTGATAAGTGCTGAGGTAGCACGGCGTAAATATAACACAGAACTAACCATCAAACTGTGACAAGTGCTGAGGTAGCACGGCGTAAACATAACACAGAACTAACCATCAAACTGTGACACGTGCTGAGGTAGCAGGCCGTAACCATAACACAGAACCTTCATATCGTGGCAATTGCTGAGGTAGCAGGCCGTAAACATAACACAGAACTAACCATCAAACTGTGACAAGTGCTGAGGTAGCACGGCGTAAACATAACACAGAACTAACCATCAAACTGTGACAAGTGCTGAGGTAGCACGGCGTAAACATAACACAGAACTAACCTTCATACTGTTCTGGACATTGGTACTGAACGTTTTATTAAACATCTACCCAGATAACGGTGTTGTATCTGACTCCTATCCCTCTTTATTGAGCTTTGACATTAATGTGACACATTTGACACCTGTCAATGGCAGGTATAATATGAGACTTTCTTCGACACTTCGCTATATTAAGAAGGCCGCTAGTTGTCAGTAAAAAACACGAACTAAAAAAGCCCCACTTCGTGATGTTTAACGATAATGTCTAATGTGCTTAACCAGGTAAAGAATTACATTTCGGTAATTAACAGGTAATTAACAGGTAATTAACGCATAATAACAGCGATAGAGGTAGTTAAAATGGTGAAATTCTTTGGCGTCTAACGACGTTATATCTAAATAATAAAGATTAAAGAAGATTGTATTGTTATTATTATTATTATTATTATTATTATTATTGTTATTATTGTTATTATTGTTATCATCATCATCATAAACTGTCATATACATATATTCATCATTAAAAACAAGGTCACTTAAGTACTATGATAATAACTTATGTATGTTTTGATAATGATGATGCTGATGATGATTGTGATACTGGTAGTGATGATGATGATGATGATTATGATGATGATGATTGTGGTAGTAATGATGATGATGATGATACTGATGATGATGGTAATTGTGGTAATGGTAGTAATGATGATGATGGTGATGATGATGATGACGACGACGATTATGGTAGTGGTGGTAATGATGATGATGATGATGAAAATAAATTTTAAGACGGTAAGCTAATGATGACATACTCAAAATGATGATCTCGATATTGATAATAGTAATGATGATGATGATGATGAAAATGATGACAACGTTGATTATGATGATAACGATGAAGAAGCCGACGATCATCCTTCATCATCCCTCAGGTTCCATGATGATCCCTATTTCTATCCAGATTAGAGGATCACGTGTACACGGATTGTCACTAATTTCTTGAGAATCTTTGACACGACATCATAAATAAACTGATTATGACGTCATCGAGCCTTACTTAAACAACCATCAACGTCGTGCCCACGTCCGCTAGATGGCGCCATGTCATACTAAATGGCCACTGGCCTGATATTAATTGGTCTAATGTTAATATGAAATAATTATATATGTGTATGTAATAATAAAACAGGTGACTGTTCTCTGCCAGATGCGTTCTACTATTAGACCTGCCAACACACACACACACACACACACACACACACACCACACCAACAGTTGTTTTCAAAGGCCTTTTCGTCTTCTCTTTTTGTTCAACTCTAGATGTCTGGGGTCAGAGAAAATATCAAATCTTAACAAAAGGCTCCCCCAAGCGGCGAAAACAGTCAAACAAATAACCATAATGAACGGTAACTTTAGTAGTTGTCGTCCCAAAAAGCGACAATATCTCTCTCTCTTTCTCTCTCTCTCACTGTATGTGTGTGTGTGTGAGTCTGTGTGTGTGTGTGTGTGTGTGACGGCATGGCCCCATGCAAGGGGTGACGGGGGCTTGAAATTACTATTCTTGCCCCAGGGGGAGGGCACACGGCCGAGACAACCCAGCCAGGGCACCACACGTACCAGGGACACACATATTTCCCAGAACCTCTCACCTGACCTTAGCCATCTCTCCTCGTGGGGTATGATCACGTGATCGCGTTTCGAGGCGGTGAGTTGCTATTTTCGAGTTGGGCGATATTTGACAGATTCAGAAAATAGAGCCACGTTTTCTCTCTCTCTCTCTGTCTCTGATTTAGTTTGAATGATATTTATTCCAGGCGATAAAATTAGTTGCCTGGCAACTTTAGTCTGAGTAGGAAGGGCTTATGTAGATGGGTGGATGGGTGATTGGGTCGATGGATGTAGGGTGGGTGGGTCGTCTAAAACGGGGATGTTGGCGTTCGGGCATCTGGGGCATAGCGGAGTGGAGCAGCTGGCTATGCCAACAGGTGCCACTTATACTGCCTTGGTATGGCACCGGTATCGACACACACACACACACACACACACACACAAACAGACACACACACACACACCACGAACACCATTCGTATTTCTATTAACATTGTTTGTTCGGAAGAGAAAAGAGCTATTGGCGACGGACAAGCGATAATAAACACCTATATGTCACCGTGAAGCCTTCAGGCGGAGTAGATAAAATCAAATAAAACCCAGGAGCGCCGTTATTTATCTCCGACCAGTAAAACCCGCCGAGAAGATGCCGAACTCGCACTCACCGAGAGTCCAGTCCACAATCAGTCATCGTTCGAATTATGTCCCCGAGAAGATTGCACGACTAGCTCCGTTAGTCCAGGAAATCCCAGCAGCCCGAGCGCGCGCCGTGAAGATTTTCCACAAACCGCAAATAATACGGGATGTGTTTATTTTTATTGATGACGCCCGCCTTGCGGCCTAGATTTATACCGGGCTATTATGGTGACTTTTTATTTTGACATATTACGCCGAAGAGCGGCCGATTATAAATTATCGGCCACGTATACCCGGGCTCGACGACTCGTATAAAGAGATCGGCGCAGATTTATTTCCGTTAATGCGATAATTGGGCAAGAAGTGATTATTGCATTAGGAGCGGCTCCGGCGTTGTAACGGCTCCGAGCGAGCGGCATCGATCAATTTAGCCGAAACACGCCGCCGCTAAGCATCGAATGCCGTCGACTCGTAAACTATGGCTTAGATCGGGTTGAAAATGGGAATAAAAAAGTACCAACAGCTCGAAAACGATCGTCTGCAATCTCCTGATGACCGTCTCTTTGTCGAGTCCGGTATCAAAAGGCTGGTCAGTCCAGGATCGGACCAATACGTCATGATAAATATGATAACTCGATGATGTGATCAACATAGATCGGGCATCTTTGAGTTGAGTCTGAGCTCCGAGTCTGTTTGTTTGATTGTTTGTTTGTCGTTTGAGTTATGGCGTCCGAGTTATGAAGGTTGCGCGGATCTGTGAAGTGTGTGAGGATGGTTGGTCACGTTTGTCACATGAGGGAGGAGGGAATGTACACAATCTCTCCCTCTCTCTGAGTGTGTGTGTGTGTGTGTGTGTGTGCGTAACCCGCAGTTACGTAACTTCTTCTGTGACTCAGAGTAATGATTTATCGTACTGTGACACATAATATCCTCTTCTCTGTCATGGCCTGTCTGTCTGTCTGTCTGTCTGTCTGTCTGTCTGAATATGTGTCTGACCATAAGTTAATATGGAAATATGGAACTGTGCGAATATTAATCGGCGCGCACTACACATTATATGCGAGTATCTCTGAACGAAATGCACTATCACATTTCTAAACTAAACAACAAACAAACAATGAATACACTAAAACTGAGTTATGAACTTGTTTTCTGACGATAAATAACGGCCATCTCGCGCCACGTCAGAACGATGACGTCACTAATAAATAACTGATCGTGGGCGATAACTTGAGCCTAATCTGTCCAACATGCGACCGACCGACCGATTGACCAACCGACTGACTCACTAACTAACCAATCAGCTAATTAACGAGCTAGCTAGCTAGCTAGCTAGCTAACCAACCGAGCAACTGACTAACTAACTGACTAACCAACTAACCAATTAACTAACAGACAGACAGACAGACCGACTGACTGACTGACTAGCTACCTGACTCACTATCTACGACAAACAGCCGTAACACAACACCGTAACGTTTGGCCAGACAATATTTCAGATGGAGGTACAGTTTTCGGGTGCCCGATTATTTTCGCGGTCCTAGACGAGACAATATTCAATTTGGTCGTCGATTTGTGATGATTGTTGGCCCGGTCGTCTCTCTCTCTCACATACGGGTCCCATAGCCGCCATATTGGTGGTGAAATGACGACTAGAATGGTCGGCTGAAATGAAACGGCGGCTGAAAACCGACATCCAGGCAACGAAAATCCGGCGACGGAAGTTTTACTCCAGGTGCCACCTACCGACGGCTTCCAACGCGATGGAAGCCGAACTGCTATGACGTCATTCATTACGGTCGCCCGGCGAGACGTCGGCGTTTTGTGCGTGTTACGTCATCGATTAGCGAGCGGACTGGCGGCGATGAGATGGAATGTCCGCTGTTGTCGTGATGTTGTTACACGTGTGATGGTTTAGGATGTTGAGTTGTTGGTTGTTGGGTACAGGTCAGTACATATAGGGTTTGGTTGATAATGGTTGGTGATGGTAATTCCGGTATATGTATATATGTATGAGGGGTGTATGATAGGTGTATGATAGGTGTATGAGAGGTCTATGAGAGGTATATGAGAGGTGTATGAGAGGTGTATTATAGGTGTATTATAGGTGTATGATAGGTGTATGAGAGCTAGGACATGACGTAATTCTAGTCTGATATGAGCAATATATTATTAGATATTTCACATTAAAACGGATAACGATGATGCGAAGATTTTGCTAATGATGATGATGATGATGATGATGATATACATAATTGTTATTAAACTCAAATATACATAAATTAAAGTTGTTTTTTTCTTCTGTTATTCGAGTTTTATGGATTATTGTTCGTGTCTACGTATATAGCTCCATCAAATGAGATAAGAGGAGATAGTTTAGTTGTGACTAAACAAATTATTGTTGATTGATGAGGATGCTGCGTGGACAAGGTAAGCTTATCTACATCTTATCACTCCATCTCTCTGGGATGTTGTCATTATATCTCATAGTATAAGTAAATCTTCCCGACTGATGGTTATCTACGTCCTCAACTATTACAATGTGTTCTTTATACAAAGTGTGAAGTGGTTAATTAAATGTATGTAAAAACTACCTCGTCGTGTCCGTTAGGCCGTCACGTGGTTTATACAACACCCCATCAGCAACCCATTTGTAAAATTAACATCATCTATCAACCCATTCACGGTCTAACACAACATTCTACTTTCTGATTCAGCCTATCGACGAACAGTCATATATGTGTCTAATACATCCCATCAGCCAACGTTCAAATATCAAATACATCCCATCAACATTCTATTAACATTCATATGTCTAACACATACCTTTATTAACTATTCACGTACACGAAGTATATCAAAACAGCAATAATTCCGATATCAGAGATATATATATCCCAATACCTCCATTAGGCACGTTTCAAACATCCCATTAGTCGGCAAAATGAACGACATCAAATATTCTCATTAGACTTTGAATAGACAATTCCAAATGTTCATATCAAGTCATCTCAATGTTCTATGTACAATGTCTCGTTACAATCTAATATACGCATCAATAGTTTAGTATTCTCAATAGTTGTACCAGACCGCCTTTACGTGGTGCTACTAGTAGCTGCGCGCGCATAATACGACCGACACGCGAACCAATCAGAGCTCTCGGCACGCGATTGGTTGTGCACGACCAGCCAATCGAGGCCATGTATACAAACGTCGGTCATCATACCGGGAAAACAAACACCGGAAGGGAACGATAATTTTTGTTCGCCATCATGCGTTAACAATTTTTTAAAGTGCAAATTACCATTTGACGATGCGTATTAATACATATCGACTGTATTCAGATGTAAACGTCCGATGCGTCGAGTTGTAAATGTTCCAGATCGGAAATAGTGAGCGTTTGGCGCCCTCTAGAGGTCACTTCGCGATATCCGTATACAGCTATTCCACGTGTCATCGTGACGACGATGATGACACAAAGACCAGTTTTACCAACCTACTTACCTACTTAGAGGAGATCCGATCCGGTTCAAAAGTCCTCGTCCTCGTCGTTCTGCCACCCCCACCACCCCACTTTTTCCGGTTGCTATCTCCCGAGGCGGCCATCTTTTGTTTGGTTGCTCGTTTTGAAGAAGTCATCGAGATAACCAGACGCCGGCATTCATCTGAAACGATAAGAACAGATAAGCGAATGTCGTTATTTCAAAACCGAGACTCATTTCTGGCGCACGAAGACAGTTTGAGGTGTGTCAGTCGGTTGGGTTGGAGTGCGGACTTTTTTTTATTTTCGTGTCTTCGGTCCCCGAAAAGCACCAGAGGCGTGGATGGCGAAATTTGGGTAAACGATGAGCAAACAGTGAGTCGGCCCCACTTACGTCGACAACGACTGGCCACGTTACGAAACAGTTAACTCACGTGTGAGCTAGGCGAGAACGAAGAAAACATTCGGACGTCGTTTAAATCGTACGAAGATTGCGTCGTGTCTTCCAGTTTCTAGTCGCTAAGTGCCGCCGATGGGAGTTTGTTGCTCTCTCTCTCTCTCTCTCTCTCTCTATCAATCTCTCTAATTTGTCATCCTTCGTTTGGTAACCCGAGCCACTCAACCGCTGTCTGGGCATGGGTTGGTGTGTGTGCGATCGTGTGTGAGCATATATGTGTGTGTGTGTGTGTGTGTAGGTGTGTGTGTAGGTGTGTGTCTGCGTTTTTTTTCCGTCTGCCAGTTTGCGTTGTCATCAGATAGCGAACGGTTCTGTCTGGTCGTGTTGGCGCACCCGAAAAATTGTCACAGCCACTGCCCGACTGCCTGCCTGGCCGCGCGTCCGCCCGCCCGCCCGCCCGCCTGCCCGCCCGCCTGCCTACCTGACTCATTCACTCACTCACTCACCCACACTCTCACTCACTCACTCACCCACCCACTCACTCACTGTTAGATAACCAACCACCGACAGTGGTACAGAGAAGCCACTCTTCTGAGACTTGCTTGATGCTTTCGACTCTGTCGACTAGAGTATGAGCGCGGAGGCGGCTGTGGTTGCTGCTTCGTTGAGCTTCGCTTTGGGGATGACGACCCCTAGCGACGTGTGTGTTTGTCTGTGTGTGTACGCGCGCGCGCGCGTGTGTGCGTCGCTTCTTTGTCATGACAATCCTCCCCCCCCCAAACAAAAGGCCTACGTTTACCGTTATTTCGCCGACGTATCTTGAGAAAAGGGCTGAGGGTTTCTATTTTATTAATGGACCTCTCTCTCTCTCTCTCTCTCTCTCTGTGTGTGTGTGTGTGTGTGTGCTTGTGCGCGCGCACTTGCCCGCGTGAGTGAGCGATCGGGCGCATTGGAGTTACGATGCGGCATCGACGTTTGATTATGGTATCCTTAATTAACCCCCCAAAGGGTGAGTCGGGGGGGGGAGGCTCACCTGTACCGGCGGGGTCTAGACACTGACCTGAATATGAGCTCGAGCACAGCCCCAAACATGACTACTGTTACACAACATACTGACTATGGCCATAACAGGACACACTCTGGTTATTATAGATCGTGGAACACCCTCCCCCCGCCGCCCACCCGGCGTAAACAGCCGAGTAGACTCAATCCGTAATACACAAATCATTGTTCAAAGTGTGAGTTGGGGTTCCTTCTGTACGAGTCACGCGAATCCACTCGAAAGACGTAACTCGGATTGGTCTGTCGAGTATTGAGATACGTCCAACTCAAACGAGACACAATCTCTCTCTCTCTCTCTTTATATATATATATATATATATATATATATATATCGAGAAGAAGAGAGAGAGAGAGAGAGAAGACATTCTCCTGCGCGACGAATATTCTTTAAATTTGGCGCCATGGCGAGTCATTTACCTAATATACCAATCCATTTAATGTAGTTCCAGGTTTGGCTTTATTTTTGTATCTTTATTTTGCACATTCTCGTTTATGACAGGATTCATACTTTGAATCGATGTTCATTCCAACGGAAGTTGTATGAATGTATTCGCGCATTTGAATTTGACGAAGTAACGTGGAAATGTATGTATGTACGCGAGAAGTACTTTTTTTGGAGTATTAAAGGGGATTATCTCTCAGAACCCTCTGTTCCGGAGAATGCCAAGTTGAGTAAGTAGGCGAGTGAGTGGTTTGTTCGATCTCTCAGGGAAAACATCACATAATACGGGCATTTGAGCGTATCGTAACGAAACAGTTGGGAATACTTGAAGCGATTACTTAAATTGTTGTACGACAAAAAGTTAACTGTAAGGAAATCTTATTTACGATGTCGACATGAATAATAATAATAATAATAATAATAATAATAATAATAATAACCGAACATAACAATACACAGTACATAAACATACAAAATACAGAACAATACACAGCACATGAACACTATTCATTCATTCATTCATTCAATCAATCATTCAAGAGGTTATTTAACAACAACAACAATACTAATAATAATAGATATGTATTTATAAAACTCCTAATAGTACGTAATAACATCCTACTCCCCGAAGAACAGCACAATTAATATTAAAATAACATCCACCGTAATATAAACAATATAGAAAATAAACAAATCAATAATAATAATAATAATTTGTTGTCAACATCACATAATTTTGTACTTCTTTATAATAGTTAGATCTAAGTTCCTAACTCGTTAGTACCTGTGCGGTTTGATTCTGGCGTCAGCTCACCATGGTGTATATCTTTGCTAGATACTAACTACAAACGATCAATCTATATATATATATATATATATATATATACCGGTATATATATACGTAGTATGTGTGTTGTGTGTGTGTGTGTGTGTGTTTTATATATATATATATATATATATATATATATATAATATATATATATATATATGTTAACTGAATAGGGCAATAGTTGATTCATTTATATAATATAATGATTTAATTAATTAACCCGGTCAGCTAAAGAGACGATCGTCATTCTTTACTCATTGTTTGTTAATTGTATTTATAGCATACCTTACATCAATGGCCCATATATCGTATGTTATGATCTTTAACACAAGATAAAATAACCTATTAGGGTGTATGAAATTATAATCTATTATCATATATATATATATATATATATATATATATATATATACATATAAATAAAACTTTTAAACAAATAATAAAGAACATAATTAATCTGTGTTCCTCAAATTTCATGATTTTTAATTCCTAATTAAATATTATCAAAGAACAGCTTTGGGTAATTTCGTCGCTACGTTAATTATATTATTATTATTACAATTATTATTATTATTATTATTATTATTATTATTATTATTATTATTATTACTACCAGTTATTGATCGGCAAAACAAGTCAGGACAGACTACAAATGGCTCATCATAAAATGTAAAACGTCACAGGATAACAACTATAATACTCTGTGTGTGTGTGTGTGTGTGTGTGTGATGATTTTTGGTTGGTGATAGCATTTATAATTTATTCGCTTCTTCACTAAAATAAGTCATCTACGAAACACTAATTACAGAAACATGACCATATTATTATTATTATTATTATTATTATTATTATTATTATTATTATTATTATTATTATATGGTAAAGCATAATACTTAGACATGCCAAAGGGTACAAGTAAAATGATTAACATCTGATATTTCTTTTAATAACGACTGTGTCTCAGTTAAAATCTTTCTCGTCAAATTATTTAGTTCCACGAAATCGAATCGAGGTGTCTTCGCTGTAGTCTCGTTATCAACCAATGGCATCAGTTTATTTTATCACGTGGGATAAATAAATAGCTTAAATATAAGTTTTGGTTTATCATCGCTCCCCCCTCCCCATTCCCCCCAACAAAAGTTTGACTAACAAAATATTTGACTGTTATTATGTACCATTTCCATACATAGCGTCATGTTATCTCTCTCTCTCTCTCTCTCTCTCTCTATTTTATATCTCTATATATATATATATATATATATATATATATATATATATTACAGTTAATCTATACAATCAGGTAATATGTATATTACCTAAAAATTTTCAGGTAATCTGTGTTAAATCTCAATTAACAATAGACGTATTACCTGAAAATTTCAGGTATATACATATTACCTGATTGTAAAGATTAACCGTAACACACACACACACACATACACACACGCGCGCGCGCGCGCACACACACATATTTATTTATTTATTTATTATATAACCATCTCGACCTTATCTAAGCAATTCAAAAACGACTAAAAACACGACACCAACCTTGTATGTGAATGTTTGTAAAAGACATTCTGCTTCAATCTGCCGCCGGCTTCTGATCTTATGATAACACTATCTCTTGTTTGTTCTGTTGCTAAATGCTTCTAATTCTACCTGAACCAGTCTGCTGTAGACAGGAGCTTCAAATCTTAGCCATTAGCTTCGGTTTAGCTAATAAACGTCAATTTAGCTAATACGTTCGTCTATCGGCTTGATTATTGTTGGCTGGCTTAACTTGTGTGTTTATATTACTGTTACATATCTGGCCAGGAACGTCTCTAAGTCATTGAGACAAAGTTAGCATGTCTGTTGAAATTGTGCTTAAAACATCCCTCCCCCTCTCTCTTCTCTCTCTCTCCTCTCTCTCTCTCTCTCTCTCTCTCTCTCTCTATATATATATATATATATATATATATATATATATTTCTTGCAATAATGGATAACATAATTTTTATTGACAATCAACAACAATCATCGTCACATGAATGGATTCCTCTTCGTAATAACTGACACAACAACTGGTTCCCCCCACCCCCCGATTATATGAACCACCCACCCCCCGGTCGTAATACGCAAGTCACTAAGGTATTATTATAAATCTGTTATCTGACCACGAAGCCTCTAGCTATCTCTAACGTTATACATCTAACTATTATCAAACTACAATATATTGATACATCAAGTGATAACCTACCCACCCAGACCCCTCCCCCATCTGCTACATTAACCTATTATCGCTCTAACTTCATCTAAACACTTCACTAACTGCAGTCATAATGGAGGTTAGTGGTGATCCGGTTGATAATCGATATTAATTGTTGATTAATTGAGTCGGGACAAAGAGTGCGAGGGGCGGTGTATGTCACGATTGAGGTTAGACTGTGTGAATAAATCGTATTGATTTTTTATCCAATATGGCGGCTTATCTTAATGGTTTATTAATGGATGCCAGATAGGGTAAACACCGAATGTCATTCTGTGTGTGTGTACGCATATATATATATATATATATATATATATATTATTTATTATATATATATATATATATATATATATATATATATGTAGGGGGAGGGGTAGTTTATAGATAATGTTCCCGTCCATATATAATAAATGTAGACTTCATGTGCTAAGATCTTTGTTTTCGGGACTTTGCTAGTCAACTAAACCACAACATTATTATATAACTATAATAAAGGCAACAATCTGTTGATAATTGGCTGATTTGTTGTATTTGTTTATTTATTTAAAATAGTCCTTTCATCAACAATGACTTCTTCAATAAACAAAACGGCGTCATAATAAAAGATAAATAGTAAATAAATAACTATGTTTTGTTGTTGATGTTTATCAAATATTACAGACTGATTTAAATAGTGTTTTTAATGCTTTGATAACGAAGTGGATGATGATGATGATGATGATGATTAAAATACTACTACTACTACTACTACCACTACTACTACTACTACTACTAATAATAATAATAATAATAATAATAATAATATCATCGCAGAAGCAATAACCAACAATAATATATAAAACAATTATAGGAATCGTATTCCTAATTCTGTAATATCACATTTAGCCTTTGACATGGCCCAGTAATATGATGTGACGTCATAAGCATAATATTATTCTAAATTCTAAAATTAAGACAGATGTTCAGGTAATTGATTATTACTTTATTACATTGGTATATAACTATTATGTAACATAATAAGATTTTCTCTTTTTTATATTATAATTATTATTATTATTATTATTATTATTATTATTATTATTATTAATGCTACTTTTATTTCCTAAAGTAAATAAAAAATAAAAATGATTTGTGTGTGTGTGTGCGCGTGTGCGTGTGTGTGTGAGTGAGAGAGAGAGAGAGAGAGTGTGTGTGTGTGTGTGTGTGTGAGAAGGAGAGAGAGAGAGAGAGAGTGTGTGTGTGTGTGTGTGTGTGTGTGTGTGTGTGAAAGAAAGAGAGAGAGAGTGTGTGTGTGTGTGTGCATGTAATCAGCAGCATTATGCGTTATACGTAATGTCTGGTTTTATACAACCGACTGAAGAAGCGGCAAAACCTGAAATATAATTTACATAAATGGACACACTCTTGCTTTCATTATTAATTATTAATACAAATACTAATCGGATACTTAGAATCGCCCCGAATATCCCTTCCCACCATCTCAACCTGAAATAACCGTTTTAATTTTAAGTTTTAAATTAAAAAAGAAATCTCAGTGTACAAACTTTGATGGTTCGCTCACCTGAAAAGTGGAAACTTTTAAAACGGTACAAATCTCTGACGTAAATTTAACACGATCTACAAATTGATGACGCTGAACGGTTAATTACCTGTAACCATCTGTAATTAATACGTCGTGTAAGTTCGAATTTTCTGGATTTTTATTCACATTTAGCGAATAGCCGAACCGCGACCGAGTAGAGTCAGAATGAGGCGTAGAAGGAAACTTTGGTGTTTACTTCGTCTCGACGTCATCAATTTCGTCCTCAAAATCCGACTTCGAGTGAGTGAGAGAGAGAGAGAGAGAGAGAGAGAGAGAGAGAGAGAGAGAGAGCAGGGCAGCATCTCTTAACATTATAATATTCAGATCAGATCTATGTAATGTGCTTACGTAATGAGGCCGTGCGCTAAGTGACGACGCGCAGCGACGCCAACGCCGAGCATTCCTCATCGAATGAGGCCAACTCATAGCTTCGGTCTGGAACAAACCGTCGCTCTCGGATCCCGTTCGCCGAGAAAATCAAGGCTAAATACCTACGACGACACTGACCTGATGGTGACCTTGCGAAGGCCGAAGTCCGACATCTGCTCGACTTTGGCGTCTGACCTTCCGAAATACGACCCCCAAAATGGAGGACCTCGAGCTCGCTCGCTCGGACCGAACTCCCATCACAGACTAAGCCGTGGTACGGTGGCGCCGCCTGCCGGGAGTGGAGTGCGTTCCTCTGGTGTACGTAAGAGGCCCAGCGCCCGCCGTGGACGGTGACGTTGTGCCAGCTATAATGTATGTTAATGGCTTAGAAGTTGGGCTAGGTTGGGATTTTGGGGGGAGGTGGGAATAAGGGGAAAGTCACGTGTCTTACTCCGAACAGCACCACGGCCGAGTCAGTCACACAACTTCATCATTAATTAACAAACGACAGGTCGAACCACTTTGATAAGGAGGCGTCAGGTATCTATTTCGTTTCACTTATCAGAAGAGGGATCACCCACTGTCATATCTGTCCATCTTTTCTTTATTCCAGAAGTGTCGTGTGGGGTTGGTTAGGGATACATGATTTATATTGGGGCTTTGAACGGGTAGTACCTTAAATTTTAAAGCATTTTAGAGTGATATTTATATTTTTATCAAGATTCACCCAATTAATAATAATAATAATATTATTATTATTATTATTATTATTATTATTATTATTATTATTAT
>JAODUP010000060.1:805000-970000 GCA_025642065.1 Paralvinella palmiformis
AATTATTAATTCATTCATTCATTCATACATTTAACCTATCAATAAATAAATAAACAAATAAATAGATAAATCAATCAATCAATTTGCCAATCAAGGAGACCATTGTTGATATTGTATTTATGGGCGTTGGGAGGCATTTCAGGAGGATGAACCTATCAATCTATCTAAATATTTATCTAACTTTCTATCTTTCTATTTGCCTGTTTATCCATCCAGCCATCCATCCGTCCGTCCGTCTGATCGACCCCGCCCCTCCCCCCCGTCACGCACACACAAATATAATCTTTCCTAGAAAGGTACAAGCCCCGTGTACTGGTCAAATCCAACCCCCTCAAGAAATAGACTAGATGAAATTAGGCTAGTATCATCATACTGGTAACATCATACCAGTATTATCATACTGGTATTATCATGCTGGTATTATCATCTTACTGGTATATATTCTGGTTTATTCTTACCCCCAAAGATAATAATATACCCGTTTATGTCACTCTTCTAGAAGAGTTCCCCATCTCAGGATATTGAGCTTAATTTTGATACATTATTTGACGGTTTATGTAATACAGCTAATAATAATAATAATAATAATAATAATAATAATAATAATAATAATAATAATAATTTGAAAATAATATTACCTATACTTTGACTGTTAATGATTTTTCTTATGACTGTAGGTAATAATTAGATACGAATATTAATTAATAAATAAAAATATTATGAAACAAAGTTTGATATAATACAAACCTTGTGTAACAATAATAACGGTATGGGACTGGTGAGACATTACACATGTTTCAGCTAGAAAAGTCGCCACTCTGGATTCAGTCCCCTGAAGAAACGTCCAGAGTTTGAAATCAGGGTTCGAGATTCTCTGTGCCTGTGCCTTATTATACACAGCTAAAATACACACACACACACACACACACACACACACACACACACACACACACACACACACACACACACACACACACACACACACACACATATATATATATATATATATATATATATATATATATATATACGTACATACATATATACATACATACATACATACATACATACATACATACGTACATACACACATACACAGACGCATACACACATACACACACACACACACATATATACACACACACTCACACACGTGTTTTTCTTCGACGTTTTGTGGACAAAAGAAGTGTCGGGGAAAGTTTTTAAAGTTTAGATAAGTGAGAACTCCATCTTGGAGCTAAGATGTAACTAATTGTCTATCATGGAAAAGTGCAAAGGGTGCGCGTGCATTCACGCTTATGTACGTATACATGTAAATGCATAACGTTTATAATGCGTTATGCCCGCATTTACTGTTAATAATATAACCAAACACATTAATAATGTTCTAATAATTATTTTCCCACCCATCCACAAAAATTAATTAAAATTTATTAACTCTAATCTGTCACATCAATTTAATATAATAAAATAATATTCAATAATTAATATAATCGATCACCAGTTTGTTGTGACTGTCTTTGATGAACTAATGTCGTCGAAGTGTTCGATATCCATATCAATATAATTATAATGATCAATATCCGCTTGAACTATGACTGAGTTATTGTTTACCGTTTTTCTGGTAAACAACACTTTATAAATGTACCGAGCCAACAATAGCCTCGTATTGGTAAACAGTAACCTTATTATCTGTAAGGTACCTACCTGTAGGACGTAATTATAGACGGTGACGGTAAGAAACTTAATAATTTTTACGTTTTGAGGAAATTGGCCGACAAATTTTTGGGTTCAGATTTTTGTTAAAACAAAAAACTGACAACGAAATAATTATGGAAAAAAATATGTGTCTGTGATATATGGTCTAACTAATATTTAATTAGAGCTATCTTCTATAGCTGAATGCCTAATGGGGGAAGGGGGGGGGGAGTTGATTCATGAATATAACCCGTTGTTTCCGACGTGATGCCGATATCCGTAAATAAAATAAGAAAAATGTATAAATATTAAGTTCCGGAAAGTGTACCGTATCTGGATCGGACGAAATAGGATGAAAATTTTGGTACAAGTTGTTAGTTACGAGTTATATTAAAAATAACATGGCGGGGAAAAAATAGATGGATACATCTGATGGATAGATAAAGAGATGTAGGGATGATGTAGTATGATGAGTCTCGGAGATGGACATATCTGAGATATTTGGGTTAGTGACGTCATGCATTATACGGAAACATTCTACAAATATGGCTATTAGTTGGATTCAACTCCGGGTCTGGAGTTTTGTCATGCAGTACAGTAATTTGTAATAATATATATATATATATATATATATATATATATATATATATATATATATATATATATATACAGTAAGACTCGGATATATCAAACTCGCTTAGAAGGAAATACCTGCTTATTTCGAAGTGTGTTGTTGGTCCCGCCAAAATCCCATTTACTTCCATAGTAAACAACTTTGTTTATATATCGAAAACTCGGCTATTTCGTAGAAAATTCGAACCCGGGTCATCAAAAGCATTGTAATTTGCTACGCATATATCGAATTGTCATAAGCCAATTACAAAATGTCAGTTTCACTGATGGATTTTCAAATCTTCGTGGCATCAAGAGAAACCTTATTAACTACATGTACATGTACATGTATATCGAATTGTTATAAACCAATTAGAAAATATCAGTTTCACCAACAGATTAAAACAAAGATATATATATATATATATATATATATATATATATATATATATATATATATATATAGAGAGAGAGAGAGAGAGAGAGAGAGAGAGAGAGAGAGATAGAGGAGTGAGATAGATAGATAGATAGATAGATAGATAGATAGATAGATAGATGGCTGGATAGAGTGAGGGGGTGATAGAGGGTGAGAGAGGGCGAGAGAGGGGGGAGATAGAGTTAAGTAGCGAAATGGGATGATGATGATGATGATGATGATTGGTGTTTTACGGCAACTTCTGTGCTTATTGGAAGGCTAAACGGGCCGAGAGTAGAGAAATGGATAAATAGATTGGTATGTGATATAGACAAGAAATATATTTTATGTTTGATCAAAACATTTAAAACAACATCATCACTCAACCAAAAGAAATACAATTTCTGTATTTTCTCAGACACAAAATGTCCGTGTAAATGTCGTTTAAATGTTTACAGTTTACACAACTGAGAGATCGGTTAGACTATATCCTGTAAAATGATAATAATAATAATAATAATAATAAATTGGTTCCAGTGAAAATGATAATGATTGTTTGTTGTTATAAATCCCCCCCCCCTTTAGGTTAGACACAACCTGCCAAGGTGACCCTTGATGGTAGAAGGACTTCTTCCGGAGATGTCTTTGATGAGGGATATATTAAGAAGGGTAATGCTAAGGTAATAATCATATGTTTATGTTAATATTTTTAATATTTATATATATATATATATTTTTATATATATATATATATATATATATATATATATATATATAATATCATATATATATATATATATATATATATATATATATATATATATATATATATATATATATAATTTTATCACTTTATGCCTCAGTAGCCCGTCGGATATGACGTCAGGGTTAAATAATACAATGTGGCGTCCATGGAAAGTTATAAATAAATGATGATAATGATGACGCTGATGATGACGATGATGATGATGATGATGACAGTAGAGATGACGACGATGATGATGATGATGACAGTCATGTTATAGCATAATTAACCATAAAACATAATATCTTATCCTCAGTAACGTAATCACATTATATCTTATTCTAAGACATCTTCTACTTCTATTATATCATGTTATACAATATTATACAATAATATACAATATTATACAATATTGTATAATAATATACAATATAACATCATAACCACATTAACTCTCCATTGTTCTGTTGACCTCTGACCTATAAATATTTTTGTATTTCGTAAGATGTTAACTAAAAAAAAGTAAAAATGGGAGAATCTTTTAACTGACTGACTCACTGACTCACTGACTGACTGACTGACTGACTGACTGACTGGACTGACTGACTGACTGACTGACTAAGATACTGACTCACTCACTACGGATAAAATTATTTATTCATTCACTCATCCACAAATCAAGCCATCCTCCTATATAAACCTCCTCCCCTCCCATCTTCTCAACAGTCACCCACTAACCCTTCTAACCTAACGTAATAAACATATCACTCACTCACTCACCACTCACTCACTCACTCACTCACTCACTCACTCACTCACACTCACTCACTCACTCACTCACTCACTCACTCACTCACTCACTCACTCACTCACTCACTCACTCACTCACTCACTCACTCACTCACTCACTCACTCACTCACTCACTCACTCACTCACTCACTCACTCACTCACTCACTCACTCACTCACTCACTCACTCACTCACTCACTCACTCACTCACTCACTCACTCACTCACTCACTCACTCACTCACTCACTCACTCACTCACTCACTCACTCACTCACTCACTCACTCACTCACTCACTCACTCACTCACTCACTCACTCACTCACTCACTCACTCACTCACTCACTCACTCACTCACTCACTCACTCACTCACTCACTCACTCACTCACTCACTCACTCACTCACTCACTCACTCACTCACTCACTCACTCACTCACTCACTCACTCACTCACTCACTCACTCACTCACTCACTCACTCACTCACTCACTCACTCACTCACTCACTCACTCACAATTGTTTCAACCAGATATTTTCTATTTTCCATATATCAATAGATAACAGTGACCTTCAGTTGATGTAGATAACCTCTGGAGGGTGGGGTCATACCTAGCTATTTCCAGTATTGTCTAAGGTCGCCATCAGACACCTATCAATGACCTAATCGTCCGATAACTAAAATAGCCCATTAATATTTGACCTACTAATGGTATATAACATCTCATTATACGTCATCTTTGTTATCTACTTATTATTAAACTTGTCAAATAGAGTATTTGATAATATCGTATTTTGTCCAAATAAAATCTTATTACAATAATTGATAAATAATATAAGTGTAATTCTGAATATGTATGAGTGTGTATATATGTGTGTTTTTGTGAATGGATATATATATATATATATATATATATATTCACACGCATCTATCTATAGAAAGTTAATACCATTAATAATATATTAATGTAGTAAACAAAATTGTGTTTAATAATAAAACAATATTATAATGAATTTTTAAAAAAACCAACTTTCTGATAATTTCTACTAAATTGAAAAATATTTTAAAATTATATATATATATATATATATATATATATATATATTTTGTGTGTGTGTGTGTGTGTGTGTGTGAATTTTCTTTAAAACCCCAGGAAATTGTTTTTATTTTTTCAGGAAATTTTTATACAAAAATTTTCTAAATTTTTTAAGTTATTCCCCCAAACAAACCCAAACACACACACACACACACACACACACACACACACACACACACACACACACACACACAAAAAAAAAAAAACAGCAAAAAAAAAAAAAAACAAACAAACCCCACAAAAAATTTTTATTAATAATTATTTTATATTATTATTTATATACACAAAACCAACCCGAAAAATAAATTGATAAAAAATAAAAAATTTAATAAATAACATATAAAATAATTTATTTACAATCATTTTTATTATAATTAAATTTTAACAGTTTTAAATTAATTTTTTATTGCTATATTTGAGCATTAGAGAGCAATTTGCATAATCGGGCGAGATATGAATAATATTTAATTAATATAATTATAATTAAAATTATTATTATATAAACAAAATTGTTCATTAAATAATAAATAAATATATATATATATATATATATATATATATATATATATATATATATATATTAAAAAACGGTAGGGGCATGAGTATAGAAATATAACAGATATAATAATAAATCTTTGCCAAGAGTCAGTAATTTAATAATAAGAAAAATAAAATTACGAAACTTAATCATTACCAACATTTATGTGATTTCGGGGACAATCCTTCCGTCGATCGTTAAAAAATTCAAAATTGGAAGATTGTTTCCGTCGATTCCGTCCTTGGTTCGAACGGGGAAGAATCAGGATCCGAGACGGAAAATAATACATCAAACCAAAAGATGAAAAGTGATACAATTATCAGTTTATGTTTATCATATCACATATCGCGTTATCAAACATTTTTATTAGACCCAACTTTGATTTTTAAGGCATCGGATCCAGACGTTAACTGCGAATATTTATGATCCGGAAACATCTTGTGATAACTATACCCACGATAAGCCGGCTTTGGTAATAGTGATAGTATCAAATGCTTTTCGCATTCAGCAATTGACCTCCTGGGGGTCAAATATCCAGAGGCAATCCGGAATTTGGCGAACGTTAACCAACGTATTTGGCGAGCCTATAAGTACGTTTAACAAATCGAATTCCATATAATACCGTATGATCGTAACCCATTAACGCATTGAACACCTGAAATAGATTAATAATATTCCCGCCATTCCTAGCAATATTCATCTCCAAATAAAAAACTTTCTCTTCAATAATTGATCTTTCCAAAGTTTGATTTATTCGTTCAAATTCGCCAAACTAAAAATGGAATATTTTCAATCGACAACAGTTTCCCGGAAGTACTTAGGAGAGATACGAAATAACGACGTTAAATTAGCTCATCATAAAATATGATCTACACACATTATAATTGCCGGCTCAATCTACATGTAAATTTAGAAATCTGAACATAAATTTAGAAATTTGAACATGGATTTAGAAATCTTCGGGTGGAATTTTAAGCCTATATAGTTAAAATGATAAGTTTATATAGGTCCAGTTCTCAAACACGGAATCAACAGCGGTAGTAGCTGTAGTAATAATATTACTTGATGACATATGGATGTAATAACGTTATTAAAATTCATATTTTACACAATACACTAAACACGGATATACCTCTAGATTAAGCGGGAAGCAATAAATAATGGGGTTTAATCAGAAATTGACGGAGATAACCTGATACTTTGTGAGATTGTAATATTTTATGTCTGATAATTAATTTAGTAGAAAAGTGCAGTATATTGTAAAATGCTTAATAAAACATACGATCTACATAGATTATTATTTTAACAGACAAATAAAAGAATTTACACAACTTTTTTGATTAATTTCCGACTTCAACTGTCATCTTCTTTTAGATAAATTGTGTCATGTTTCCGGTGTTTGATAGATACAAATCTTTGACAAAAGTGGCAGGTTTTTCTCCGTATATTGTATACGTGGCTATTATGGGGGGGGAGGGGGGGGGTTATTATGAGGCCCGTTTCAGCGCGAATATTCTCATTAAGAAACTTCGATAATCAAGATATAAATGATTGAATATATTCGAACGTCGATGAATAAATATGACCTTGTAATTCAATGTCTTCCGTAATCGTTAAAAATATCCCATATTTCTGTCGTAATTTTACTAAAATATATAAACATTTATATGATCTATAAATAATACTAAACTATTTACAAATTCTACAATATATGGACATTGTACAGACTTTTTATACAACTTACTTTGGAGACAATTGTTTTATTTAAAAAAAATTCTTTACGCATGCGCGTTGAATGACAATAGCCCCAAGAACGGCGTGCCTAATGTTAGGTGTGAGTGAATAAATGAGTCGGTGATTGAGTGAGTGAGTGAGTAAGGCAGTGAGTGAGTGAGTGAGGTTTAATGACATTTAACATTAACAACCCCCCCCCCCGTCCCCTTTAGTTGCCTTCCGCAATGTTCACAAAGACATATCACCGAAACCGCACGAGTTTAATCTTATATGATCGAGAATCTATCAAACTATATTATATAACTATCATATTAATAATAAATATCAGGTTTTTTTATCCCCCCGCCCGGGTTAATATAAGATTTTAACAAATTAATTAAGGGTCTAAGAAAATGATCAAGTCTCTCTCTATTTACGACCCCCCCCCCCCCGTTATTATTTAAATTTTATGGTAATTTATTTACTTTAGACAACCTTGTAATTCAAAGTCTTCAATAATCGTTAAAAATATCTCATATTTCTGTTGTAATTTTACTGAAATATATATAAACATTTATATGATCTATAAATAATACTAAACTATTGTATCGAATTGAATCTGGTCGATTATTTGTGTGAATTAAATAAAATAAGTCTCAATACTGACTCTCATGTATACAACATGTTATAGATAATAATGATGAACCGTTGTCTTTAAGACTAAAATATCGTTGTTCATCTCCGATAGGTGGTTAGATTACGACGCTACAAACGTTCAACTCACGGTTCGAATCCAAGTTAAACACGAATTTGTTGGATGTTTTCTCGGGAAATCGACCCCCGACCCTTTGTCTCAGATGACCAGTGCCAAGGGTAGGTAAACTATAATTGCTCGTTCGCTTTTTCACTCGCTCACTCCTTCACTCCTTCACTCCTTCACTCCTTCACTCACTCACTCGCTCACTCGCTCACTCGCTCACTCACTCACTCACTCACTCATTCGTAATCTCCTCCCTTATACGCTCTCACTCACTCGCAATTTCTTCAAACCAGTAATTTTTTCCCGAAATATTAAAAAATTTAAAGAAATCTTCAGTTAATGTAGATGACCTGGGGGGGGGGGGGCTAGGGTTATATCAAGACACTTCAAACATTTTCTACGATCGTCATGAATGACCCACACATCTAATGGATGAAACACCCTCTTAATATCTGGCTTTCTAGTGGTATATACCCAGAAGTGTGCGTTATTTATTGTATCGAAAGCTTCAGAAAAGTCCACGAACACAAAATAATTATCAATCCCCAACTTCAGCTCATGTAATATAAATTTGATAACTATATTTATTGTGGAATGATATTTACTAAAACTACACTTAACTTTCTTCATTAACGAGTCAGTTTTCATAAACTCTCTACATCCGTTTATGGGATGCCAGTTGACATACATTTGTTCGTTTTAGACGAAAAGCGAAATTCGAAGATTTATGTTAATTGTGTTTTTATATACGAAATATTATAATATCGAAATATTTATAATATAATATTTAATTCCGATCATATGTTAATATCTGATGTTAGGTGAAGACTGATTGAGCAATTTTTATCACTTTTTAATTATAATTATATTTATACTGTACTTTTATAGATCTAGATAATTTATTGTATCTAGTCTGTCATTGTGGACTAACAAAAAACGCGGGAAACCGTCGATCCGCGGGGAGAAATAAAGGCTAAAAATGTCTAATGATAATATTATATTGTCATATTGCAATAGCTCATTTAATAATTGCAATATAAATCTATAGGTAGATTAAAATAATTACCAGCGGAATTATATGTTTTTAGAGGTATTTATATGCATTCTGATGGAATTATATGTCTAGATTGGTTTCGCATATTTTACTAAATCTGTGCCTATCTGAGATACCTTTGATAATTTATTAAATATAATTTACGATGTCTAAGGTATTATTTACCATTAAGTTACACGCGTTCCCGCGCGAGTGTCGACTGTTTATAATTAGGTTAAGTCCTGATAATAACATCTAGAATATTGTAGATTTAGTCATCTCTATTGTCTATTATATTGTGTATATTGTAAACGTTAAAAGTTAAAAAATAACAACAACAATAACAACAACGACAACACTAACAACAACCAACAACAACGACGCCAACGTAGAGAAGTATAATAACAACAACGACAAAATACAATGCAAGACATTCTTTGATCAAGTGATAGCGCACTCACACACACACACACACACACACACACACACACACACACACACACACACACACACACACACACACACACACACACACACACACACATACGTATATACACACACACACACACATACGTATATACACACACACAAACGCACATACACACATAAACACACACATATACACACACGCACACACACACGGACACACACACACACATATAGGCACACACACACACACAGACACACACAAACACACACGCGCGCGCACACACATATACACACACACAAACAAACACGGACACACACACGGACACACACGGACACACACACGGACACACACGGACACACACACGGACACACACAGAGAGAGAGAGAGAGAGAGAGAGAGAGAGAGAGAGAGAGAGAGAGAGAGAGCACCTTTCTAAGCCAATCCACGTTATATAATTAAAGACATTTTCTATGAAACTCATTAACTATAATATAGATTTAAATATTATTTCAAGCTCCAACATCCGACATTTTGTTTACCAGATAATAGTTTAGTGGATACAATTAGAGATAGATACAAAAAACTTACATTTAGTATTATAATACATTAACTTTTATAGTCACGGCAAGTATATAAACAATACCTTAAAAACTATAGTCTACTGTCTAATAATGTCTACTGTCTAATGGTGCCTACTGTCTAGTGTTGTCTACTGTATAGTGTTGTCTACTGTTGTCTACTCTGTTGTGTTGTCTACTGTCTAGTGTTGTCTACTGTCTAGTGTTGTCTACTGTCTAGTGTTGTCTACTGTCTAGTGTTATCTATTATATTGTGTTGTCTACTGCCTAGTCGTGCGTACTGTATTGTGTTGTTTACTGTATTGTGTTGTCTACTGTATTATGTTGTCAACTGTCTACTGTCTAGTGTTGTCTATTATATTGTGTTGTCTACTGCCTAGTCGTGCGTACTGTTTTGTGTTGTTTACTGTATTGTGTTGTTTACTGTATTGTGTTGTCTACTGTATTATGTTGTCAACTGTCTACTGTCTAGTGTTGTCTATTATATTGTGTTGTCTACTGCCTAGTCGTGCGTACTGTATTGTGTTGTTTACTGTATTGTGTTGTTTACTGTATTGTGTTGTCAACTGTCTACTGTCTAGTGTTGTCTATTATATTGTGTTGTCTACTGCCTAGTCGTGCGTACTGTATTGTGTTGTTTACTGTATTGTGTTGTTTACTGTATTGTGTTGTCTACTGTATTATGTTGTCAACTGTCTACTGTCTAGTGTTGTCTATTATATTGTGTTGTCTACTGCCTAGTCGTGCGTACTGTATTGTGTTGTTTACTGTATTATGTTGTCTACTGTATTATTACTGTCGTCTATTGTCTACTGTCACTATTGTCTACTGTCATCTGTTGTTTAATGTCTAGTATCATCTACTCTCGTTTACTGGCGGATGCCGTCCAGCATATCATCATCATCATCATCATCATCATCATATTCATAAGAAGCATATATCCGAATACAAGCAAAAATATTAAACAGACTATTACATCTATTACGTAAAAATGTAAAAGCTATTCAGTACAAAGTGTATGTGTTTCTAGGCCATCAAATATATAGACATCTGGTAAATTATTATTATTATTATTATTATTATTATTATTATTATTAGTATAATATATCACATATATCATTATCTGTGATCACTAAAATGTCATCAATACTTATTGATATCAGGTATGGCTTTTTGTTGACATTACATATACTATGATCACACTGATAATAACATTGTATACTGTCAAGTGTCGTCTACTGTCTAATATTTTCTACTGTCTAATATTTTCTACTGTCTAATATTTTCTACTGTCTAATATTTTCTACTGTCTAATATTATTAGCCGAGTAATAACTGTTTACTGTTCACTATTGTGTAGTGTCTACTAACGTCTACTAAACAGTTTCGTCTATTGTTTGAGGTTGTCTACCATGTAACGTTGCCTATAATTATCATTAGAGAGTAGACAACATTAGACAGTCGGCCACACTCCACATTAGGATTAATTTCTAGTGGCATCTACTACTTAATGTTGTCTACCCTCTACTGTTGTTTACTGTCTAATGTTATCTACTAACCAATATCATTTACTGATTAGTGTTGTACACTGCTAAGTGACGCCTACTCCCTAGTCCCGTCTACCGTCTAATATTATCAAACGTCTAAAATTTTGCCCAAACACTAAACAACGCTAGACAATATTAGACAACAGACGGCACGACGAAACATTAGCCAACCGTCTAGTATTGTATACTGTCTAATACTGTACATCACCTAGTTTTGTCCAAACAGCGAACACTCTCAAAAGCTCTATCCGTCATTGTAGTCACCACAAGGTATTCACCTAGAGAGGCCTGATTTAAATAATCGCATTTTCGCTTACCTTGTTTATCGTGGCTCGGGTGGCGTGTGGCTCACTCACACCTGAAACATTCCAGAAGAAATAAGTCACGCCATCGGGGCAGATAATACGAGCCACGGGTCGCTTATCTCAGACGCGAACGTCAAACGTAATGATATGAATATTAATTGATGACGTAACACCCGTAAAATGAATACATCCCTTTGTGTTATCTATCTGTCGGGGTTGATTGTACGTTTGGCTAAAAATGTTATAACGTCGTCACCGTGTTCTGGGGCCCTATGTCTTCATGTTACGGGCCGTGTGTCTTATAGCACAACACACAGCACACAGAATACTGGCTACCTGGTAACGCTGTAATTACCTACACGCGTACTTTATGGGACAGATTTGCTTCTTTTAGGTGGGTTACCACACACGCGCGCGCATGCACGTACGTACGCACGCACACACGAACGCATAAACTAACGCTTGTGTGTACATATGTATGCGCGTTTGTTGTGTTGTGTTACGTCACGTTTATCGAGTCATTCAAATTTTAATATATATATATATATATATTCATATCTAGAGTATCAAGTCTAATGTCTGTCCAAAAACACAGAATTAAATAAATATTAATAAAAGTAAATGATAACAATTTAGTATCTGTTTATCTCATACAGTAATATAATAACGTAGAAAGTGCTGACAACAGGTAATCGGTGTGTGTGTGTGTGTGTATGTTTGCTTGTGTGTGTATTTGTGTGCGTGAGTGCGTGCGTGCGTGCGTGTTTATGCGTGCGTGCGTGTGTGAGTAACATTATTTAAAACTTTCCTTTCATAATAGACGGAGTTAAAACAATTTAATACATTTCCTGCGATATTGGTTGCCAATAGTTGTGTCTCTAAACTCGATTTTGGTTTTCGTTCCGAGTTCAAACTATTTAAATACGAAATACTAACAAGGCTATGGCTAGCGTGTTTCTTAATGAGCCATGCGGCCAAAAAGAACTGATTATATATCAGGGATATAGCTGTTTGTATGTGGGGCGGATGGTTGCTTTAAGTGTTTACCCGCACCTGGAAACACCTGTGTACAGACGGTAAACACTGATATATATATATATATATATATATATATATATCTGTGTGTATGTGGGGCGGGTGGATGCTGTACGTGTTTACCCGGAACTGGAAACACCTGTGTACAGACGGTAAACACTGATATATATCTGTGTGTATGTGGGGCGGGTGGATGCTGTACGTGTTTACCCTGAACTGGAAACGCCTGTGTACTTACGGTAAACACTGATATATATCTGTGTGTATGTGGGGCGGGTGGATGCTGTTCGTGTTTACCCTGAACTGGAAACACCTGTGTACATACGGTAAACACTGATATATATCTGTGTGTATGTGGGGCGGGTGGATGCTGTACGTGTTTACCCTGAACTGGAAACACCTGTGTACATACGGTAAACACTTATATATATATATGTGTGTATGTGTGGAGGGTGGGTGCTGTACGTGTTTACCCGTATATATAAACACCTGTGTACAGACGGTAAACACTGACATACCTGCTGACATAATTTCAGGCTGACATCTCACATAGTCAGATAACAAGTATAACGGTTTGTTGAGGCTGACAAAAATCGGGACAATATTCTTCACCCAGCGGCAACAAGAACCGAACTCTAGGATATATGTCTCCGTTCGGAGAACATCATTAACTTTTCTTTTCTATCTTCAGGCTGTGATAAGTAAATCAATTATCCAGCCTGTTTTATGTTGCATATAATAAAGGCATTGGGTATAGGTTTTCGTGATATTTATAAAACATCCAGAACTATAACCAATCGATTGCACACACACACACACACACATATACACATACATATATATATATATATATATATTAAAATATAAATAACAAGATATTTAATATGTGTGCAAATGTTTGTGTGTATGTGTGTATCAGTGCAAATGTGTGTGTGTGTGTGTTCAGTGCAAATATGTGTGTGTGTGTGTGTGTGTGTGTGTGTGACACAAACAAACAAATAAACTATTTAGAATTACGAGTGCGGATGAATAAATAAATTAAACATATTAATCCTTAATCTCTTAACAAGTCATTTCTGGAACACATATTGTTCAATTTAGATTAGATTAGTCCACTGATAAATCGTACCCAACAAAAGTCGTTAACATTCATACATACCTTAGTAATGGGCGACAATAGAGACTTACTCCTAAACACGATTTGTAAACATAATCAACTATGTCATTAATTACAGAGATAATGATAATATTATAGACATCGGGCCTGAGTGAGCCTATCTGACTTAGACTTATCCGTTTTATAAAAAAAACTTTAACACATACACACGCGCGCGCGCACGCACATAGACAGAGTCATACCAAAGACCATTTATAACACACATAACACACACACACGCGCGCGCTCGCGCATATACAGAGTCATATCAAAGACCATTTATAACACACACACACACACACACACACACACACCCGCGCGCGCGCGCGCATATACAGAGTCATATCAAAGACCATTTATAACACACACACACACACACACAGGCGCGCGCATATACAGAGTCATATCAAAGACCATTTATAACACACACACACACACAGACGCACACAGCCAGTCAATCAGTCAATCAGTCATTCTCTATTGAGATCCCGGTTTGTGAATAATATTTTCGAAACTTGGATCTGTCCTTCAATAACTACTATTACTATTACTTCTACTACAACTACTACTGCTAGAGTTGCTGCTGCTACTCCTACTATATATTATACAACAACAACAACAACAACTACTACTACTATAGTAGTATACTGTATACTACTACAACAACAGCTACTACTACTATTATTATTATTATTATTATCATTATTATTATTATTATCGATGCGCCATTGCTATGCCGTTACACTCATACACTTACGCTAACCGTTATTCGTAAACAAAAAATACTTAACAATAACATATTGTTTAAGTTTTTTATTATACTAAAGTTTATTAATTATTATAATTTTCTGGGTAGGAAGTAAAAACTAGAAAGCTGATAACATACAAACGTAATTCTTCACCAAACCACATACCAATCAGCACCCAAATACTACACATATTAGACATTCTACACAATAAACAAGAGATAAAGTAATTCTATCAAAAACTATACGTCCGGACTGTTTATGAGGTGACTTCAATGTTAAATGACATACAAAGGTAAAACATAAGATCAACTTAAGATAGCTTCTTCAGCTATAGGATATAACTATATAATATCATACAAGTTAATTTATAACTAGTTATTGAATGGATTCTTAGGGCTTTATATATATATATATATATATATATATATATATATATATATATATATCAATGCATAATTGATACTCGGGCATATAAATATAATTAATATTGTATAATTATATTGTATAAAAGTTGAAATAAGTGTATTCTGCCTGCCACTTTCTGGATTAAAATTTTATTCAAACATTATATAGCTTTTTATATTAGCATTCCTTGTTTTCAGTTTTGGAATGAAGTAGAGAGAGAGAGAGAGGAGGGGGGGGGTTCAATCCAAATCATATTTATATTATAAACATGTATAGGTCCTACGTCGGGTCATCAGAGTTAATTTCGTGTTGCCATCTAATTAACATTGCAATAGTTCTGAGAACCCACCACGTGACTGAACTTGAGGTTTTGTTTCTTTTTTAGTTATAATAAATTTTATTGATAATCAAAACATAGTTTATAGTTAGGTAACTTGATGTGTTAATTGGTGTTAATCACACACACACACACGCATGCACACACACTACACACACACAAATATATATATCATGAAATTAAAGACATATTATTTGTTTAATTTTGTTAATGTTAATTTATTGAAGTGTTTTTGTTTTATGTCATACAAGGTACAATATATATTTTATTGTCGGTTTACAATATAGATAAACATTAGAAGAAAAACTAAAAGAAATGCTAACAGAAATCCCGACATAAAATATAATATGTAGATACAGAATATATAAATATATCAATTAAGTACATGTATAAAGTGTATACAATACAATACATATATATATATATATATATATATATGCGCATGTATTGGTGTTTGAGGTTGTATTTTATAAGCCATGTTTCTGATTTTTTTTTCATTATTCTAGATCTTTCATGGATTCATTTAAATGTCTAAATGTAGTAGATTTCATGTAAATATTATAACTTCCTGTATTGTTTAGACTGAGACATTAACCCAATAAAACAGTACTCTTTCTTTACAGAATAGATAATGAACTTTTTTTTAATGAATAACATAACCTTAGATAATAATATTAATTTAGTTGATATCAGGACCACAAATAAAATGTTTTCGCTTTCTTGTGATATCCTGATATTTTAATATAAATATGCGCTTCTATGTTATTTGTATTCACATTAATATATTAAATGAGTTTTAAAATAACGTTTATTCACCAAATCGGCCCTTAAATTTTACTGAGTGATAATAGCGGATATATTAATGACAAGTTTTCGTTATTGCTAACATAAGATTTGGAAAAGACTAAAACACTTAAAAATAATGTATCTGAATAATTTACGTTATTAGTATTATTGTTATTATTATTATTAAGTTCAATATTATATACTTCCTCCTGTTATGTGTGATGTACCTTATTGTGATAATACTGATGATGAAGATGGTACTTAATGACAATATTATCATTAATCCTCTATAAATTGAGCGTCAGATGTCACGCATTTCTCATTATATAATATTAGTTGATCTGTATAACTAGCGGGGGGACGGCGGACTATACGTACTGTATAGAGGGGGAGGACGATTTACGGTCATACAGACGGATAGATAGAGAGAGGACATGATTCATCCTTATCTCTCCCCAATCAGAATCAGTAACACTTGATACCATCTATCCCATGTTAAAACACTAAGATATTTATCTATTTTATATCCCAGGTTATGACGTCCGTAATCTTGTGTATATTTCATTATCCGCAGCAACACCTGAGGTAAAATTTTGCCAATCAACCTCATTGTTATTTAACTTGTCTGATCAATCATGATTTATTCCATATTAAGTGACCTAGCTCTCTGACTCTGAATGATCATGGTTTATCCCAGGATAAGTGAGTCATGTGAGTATTATCATCCTATTGAGATGTGTAACATTATCTGGATTCCATGGATATCGGAATAAAAATAGATTATCCCTTTAAGTGACCCATCCGTTTGAACTATGACAACTAATTCGTGTCACTTGTATCTGTTCCATATTAAAGTAACAATGAAGTTACTTGATTTATATCCCAGATTATTGTAACCGTATAATTTGACCTTTCATGGTTTATTTCATAATAAATTACTTTTATGGCCAAATATTGCTCGTCTATTATTTGACATATGTCACTGACTCCAGTTAATAGACTGTAAAGTGACAGCCATAACTAATATCATGTCATGTGAGTCATCTATTGTTTATCCCATCTTCAGTGACATCAGGAACTATTTGTATTTCACAAATGTGATATGACCTTAAGTGACTGTCTTGGTGACCCAGTTTGAAATGATATACATAACTAAGTATTTATGATTTATTCAATGTTGATTGACCTATACTGCTGGCCATTGTTTATCCCATGTGACCTGTATACTCTATATTATTATAGTCAGTCAATGTTCAGTCATTTATGACTTGTGAGATATGATAAGGTGATGTTGTTGAAATTTGGGATAGAGACCTCTGGCTGTCACCTATTGAGCACAGCCACCTGTTGTTGATTTATGTTGTTCTGTTGTAACCTTATTATTGTTGTTGGTGTCATATATATATATATATATGATAAACCAAATACATAATATCTTATATTTAAATCTTAGTGTTCTGGTTAATACTAATGTTAACAGTTTATCAAAGGCTATTGGCTCTTTGTCAGTTTTATCTTGCATATACTATCACAGTAATTAAATTATTAATATTTTTAAATATATAAATAAACATATTATTATTTCAAATGTGTTTGTGTGAATAATTCACATCACATTATTAAGTTGAAATAGCAAATAGTTAGCATCACCTGATTGTAATTAAGAAAAAATATTCTACTTTTTTTACTCCATTAATATTTTGTAGTTATTTTTACTCTATTAATATTTTGTACTTTTTTATAATCAAGATCACTTTCAGACGGTATGCAAATTTAATGATGTTTATTTGACCAGCGTCTAACAATATGATATACTTCAACAATTATATGTTATATATGCATAAATTATTTGTTTATTATTCATTTTAAATTACTAAATATATCTTGTTTCAGTGGTACACTGTATGTACAAGTCTACATATATTTTGTTTCAGTGGTACACCGTATGTACAAGTCTACATATATTTAGTTTCAGTGGTACACTGTATGTACAAGTCTACATATATTTAGTTTCAGTGGTACACCATATGTACAAGTCTACATATATTTTTTAGTTTTTAAAAATTTTTTGGTTTTTACACCGTATGTACAAGTCTACATATATTTAGTTTCAGTGGTACACCGTATGTACAAGTCTACATATATTTTGTTTCAGTGGTACACTGTATGTACAAGTCTGTGGATATCAAGATTCACTGGTATTGTTTGCTGCATCAAGTACTCAATTCTGGAAGTTAAAGGCTAATCAAGTTTCAGATTGTATGCTTAAGAAAGGCAAATCCCAGGAGGAACTCTTTAATGGGGCTTACGAATACAGTATGTAATGAGTATACTACTTCAAACCTGGTAGGTCACACACAATTCATACCTTTTCAAATAAATTCATGTCGATTTTTCTGTAGAATTGTTTAGTTATTCCATAACATTATGCTGACGGCACTGATTAAGGAAACCTTTTACTTACTGAGGGGTTGAGGATTGTTTCATTATAGATTATGTATTTACAAAGTAAAATATTCTCATTTATGACAGATATTTTGGAAAAAATGATGTGGTACATGAATACATATTTACTTGTTATTATACATTCAGTTCATTTATAGAATTATGATATAACTTTATTAAAATATTTACATGTATGATGTTTTAATGTTCTCTGTCTTTTTAAAACTTTAAATGTGTAATAAAATTAAATGTACTTAAATTTAAAGTTGTAATTTTAATCTGTGTCCTCTTGATATATATATATATATATATATATATTGTGATATCATGTACATCTTTGTATTGTTGTAGCTAATAAGGCCACTTTATTAAATCTAAATTGTTGTTGTTAGTATTGAAGGTTTCACACACACACACACACACACACACACACACCCATCTTACAAACATTGAGAAATTTATCTCTTCTGAAATTTGTTATGGTTCTAGGTGACTCAGAAGTGGTCCAATAGATGCCCAACTCTCTTCACATTTCCAAATGACATGACAACACCAAAAAAATTGTTTAAAGTATCTCATACCTTTAGAATAACCAAGAATGAATTTTGTAAGTTGGCCAAGTCTACATAGAGCAGTTGGAGGTGTTTTTTGTTATAGTAATTACACTGAGAGATAACAACGTGTAGAAGACAGATATTTATTAACCAGTTTTTGTATGATTCTTTATGGACTTGGTCAGCAAAACGTTACTTTGGTGAAGATGAACTGAAACACGTGTTTTCTTTTCTGTATCGGTGGCGTAGTACTGTCATTGTTTGGGATAATAGGGCACTCGAAACCTTAATGTTAGTGTTCAAATAAAATAATCCAGTTGCTGGTGTTTACGAGATGTTCTTGCACACAGTTCCCCCCCCCAAGTTATATGTCCCAGGTGTAACCAGTGCCAAGGCTTAACAAACTACTCACTCACTCACTCACTCACCCTCACTATTTATGTTATTATTTTGTATTCTGGAACTTAATGATATCAGTATGTTTTAGTAGCCTTTAATAATATCGACAGAAAATTAATTTTAGCAATTTACTAATACAATACATTGCTTCTAGTTTGTTTTATTAACATTATCTGCTAGATGGTTAATGATCCTGTATTTATTTAGTTTTACCTTTATGTATGTTATTTACTTCACTGTAACACACATATTTGGAATATTATATTCTGAAATAAATAAATTTAATTGAACTGAATGATAAAAATGCAATCCATGAATAATTTCAGTCTTAAATTAATGATCTTCAGCAAATGAACATCATTTCCTGCAAGTGACCTGTGTGTGAGTGACCCGATAACCAAATTTCACTCGTAACAATGAAATAATTGTTAGCGAGCCGTTTTAAAAAAGAATCCGAGGTGCAACAGGTCTGAGTTTCAACTTTTTAATTTTAAAAATGGCCTCTATTTTTCTCCTAATTCTAGGTCTAGGTTGTATCTACTGTTAAGGCATAAAACTGTTTTCAGTGGTAGGACTGTAACATAAACAGGAAAATCATGTTAATATTCTCGCGAAATATTAGATACCAAATTAACTGAATCTCTTTCGCAAGAAATACGAAAGAAAGTATTTAAACATATGGATGAAGTACACTAGCTGTTGAAAAATTACATAAGCGTGAGTGGGGCAAAAAGCTGATCGAACCATGCGAGTAATCGTGAATTTGTTACAAAATTTCCAATACATATCGGCACTGTTTTATTAGTTATTTTGGTGTAAACGATACGGTACCCCAAATACGTACCTTAGGATTTTGCGCACTTCTCGCCAGGCAAGGAGGCAGCCATCTTGAATGACAATGCAACCTTCCTTACAGTGATGAAGGCATTTTTGCCGATGTTTTTGCTGAGTAAAGAATATATATTTGACACCAAAAACTACATCGCTGCACATCACCAACATGACTGGCCAAAAATATATTAGAGAGGAACCTATATTTAGATCTTGACAGACCACTAGCAACCCGAATAAAATGTTGCATCGTGTACCCAGTTTATGCAATATTGAAATACATCAACAGTGTGCCTCTTATGTCAGAGGAATCTCATTGGTTTTATCTCCAATGAGAAAGAGAAGTGTTTTTCTGTGATTACACGCCTCGGTGAAGAGTCAGTGAGAGAAAAAAATTACTTGACCCAGACAGATAAATCAAAATGTCTGTGTATATATGCGTCTGGTGGTGTTCTGGGCCAATGTGTTATGGAAGGAGATTTGGGCTGTGTGTGAAATGTCTGAACATTATCAACCCTTTTTCATAATGAGCCTCTGGTGATTAATAATGAATTGTGTTGGAATATGTGCACTGGAGTGTGTCAGTGTCCTGATTTATAGGCTACGGATCTGGACACACACACACCACAAAATTTAAACAAGCAAATTAGTATTTAACCTTTATTGTAATCTATCTACGAAAAACATATACACAATACTGAATTATACAGTCAAATACAGATCATAGTATATATACACAATATAGTAATACTTCTGATGTATATCAGGCCACACACACACACACACACACACACACCTCAGCAGTGTTTATTATAGATAATAAAAACAGGATGATATGAAATGAATTAATTAGAGCAGCAACATGAATCCATATCAGTGCCAGATGACAATGTATTCATTTAAAATTATTTTCTCATAAATAAAATATTAATAATGGGAAAGAAGCAAATTTATACAACAATATGACTGGAATGAGTATTGTCATTAATTATTACGTGTAACACCCTATTGTGTGTGTTTGTGTGCAAATAGATCACAGATTTTTCTTCTATTCTCTTTGGTTTACATATAAGCTGTAGTGACAGACAGAACATTTCTTACTCATTTAAAGCGGAAATATTGAGGCAGCAAATACACTCCGGTTCTGCTAAGTGAACCAGTGTCATTTTAAACTGTGTTGCGTGTGGCTAGCTGGCGAGATGGTGCTGCCCCCTAGATGTGGTAATAATAACTCGTTTCTTCTTTTCACTGCAAACAACGTGAAACAAACAAGACAAGAGTAAAATATGTTAACACTAAGCTGATAGCCATATAGCTTCTGCACAGTACTAATATTTGCGTATACACGGAAAAATAAAGTGTTTATTTCCATCTGTCACCCGATGCAATTTAGTTTGATCTTTGAGCAATTCACCAGGTGGCAGCAGCGTGTAGGCCTAGAGGCGAGAATAAAGCCTGGTCGGTTGCATTATGGACGAGAATGACGTCTGCTTTCATGAACATTACATCAAATGTTGTGTTATATCAAATGTTAGATGATTAACCAGATAACAGAACAGATATAAGATTATGTTAGTAGCAAGAGAACACCGATACTACTTCGTACCTCACTACCAAGACACAAACATGTAAACATTCACACAATTAGCATAGGGACTACTGGAAGTGGAAGAATATATACGTTCACCTCATAAGTTGGCATACAGAATGAGAGAAAAAAGGGGGATAGTGTGTAGCATGAAGTGACTTTTTTAAAGATAGACACTGATTGAAGTAGACAGAAATCAATATTAGTCCTCCAGATTTTTAATTGATTTATTCTAAGATTTTATATAACTACATTATACATAATTTTTAAAACAGTAGCAATAAAAATAAATTATGGCCCACTTAATATTAGTGAACTAAGTTTATTGTACACTTCTATTAGCACTTTGCAAAATTTATTTAATCACACCCACATACTCGGTGACACCAATGTAATCAGTGACAATCGTAAGACCAATGACACCAATCTAATCTGAGACAAAAACATTTAAACGAGGTGGTACATAATCAAACTAGATAATATATTTAATTGTTCCTCTTTAATCTGTTGTAACAATGGTGAACTGTGGTTCTTCAAACTTACATATTTAACGTTGTCTTGTACACATTATGATGTAGTTAGAATTTAGTTCAAAAAGGAAATTTTACTTCAACTGTAAAATGGTTGTTGGTAAACAAAAATAAAAACTACAAAACAATAAATAATCTCTGATCAAGTGGATACCAAACTATTTCATATCCTAGTTATAAAATATCCCCCCCCCCCCAAAAAAAAAAGCCGATAGAAACTTATACAACATTTGAAAGACAACCATCTCCTGATTCCATAGGCATTTATAAAAATCGCAAATTTTATTGGTTATTGCATACAAATGCAAATGTCATTCGGTTTTGTGTAATTACAGGGTTTCATATTTGGTTTGAAGAACTGAACTATTAAAAATAATGTCTATAAATCTGTGGCATCAATTATAAATAGTTTTATGGAATGTAATTAGATCAATTCAACGACAAAATTATTCCAATTCAGTCCAGTGAAAACGTGCCATAAATACTCTCACCGTTTCACCTTCGAGGTCATAACGGTATCATAAACATCACACATTATTACAATATCTGAAACATCACAGCATAATCATATTTATCACATAGATTAGCTTTTAACAATACACCATCCTCCAAACAACACACCATACACCTTTAAGAGCTAAGCATTGCATTGCATTGCATTGAAGATACATTCTGATTAACGTAACATCGCATCTCCTGACATCATCGACTACCGGTAAGTCTAATATACCAATCACCAACATGCAACACAAATTGGGAAGGAAACATTTTATATTGAACCCTCTCCATTAGAACATGCTCAACGAATACTAGACAAATCGCAACAAGCTAACTTTATCATATCACCTTCATAACCATAACCAGTGACTGTTTGATCGAAATGTTCCATTATAACTGAACTTACACGAGAAAAACATTCCATAAAGTATTGGCTATTATCTATGTTCTAGTAATACAATCTTACATAAAAGGTTAGAGTATCTAACATCAATGAATCGTTAAAATACTTGGGTTTACATGACTGCCCAAATTTCAGGAAATGATAACTTGGATAGTCTTTTACCAGATATAAATTAGCAACAATCAACCAATTCTGTATAGCATCATCTGGTTCTACTGACCATGACATTGGGTCACCACCATTCTCGAGGATGAACAAAACCGACAAAAAAAAGAACAAAACAGAAATGCCAGCCACCAAGCCATCGAACATCTTACATATAACCGTGTTACCTGCCCTTCCTGGCTATCGCTTCGCGGATCTGTCGATCCAGTTCCGAGATGATTCTGTCATCGTTGGTGTAGACGCCGGTCCTCAGCAGCGTGTCGCGTTCCTCAATCAGCCTCCCAATGTGATCCTCTTCCGTATTTTCAGTCTCTGTCGTATAGAGAGGCTGTTGAGAGCTTAGTGTCATCTTGCTAGCCTCAGATCTTTGACTCTCTTGCTCACGTAATCTGCACAGAATAGTTATAATGTAGTTATAATGGTAGTAGAATAGCCATAATAACAGTATTAATAATAATAATAGTAGTAGCAGTAGTAGTAATGATAGTATCAGTAAAAATAATAATAGTAGTAATAGTGGGACTGGCAAAAATGATAATAGTAGCAGTAATAGTAGTAGAAGTAATAGTAGTAGCAGTAATAGTAGTAGAAGTAATAGTAGTAGTAGAATGCTGCAGTCTTGAATGATACGTCATTAACAAAGCCAGTCCTCCAAATATTTTGACATATAATACCTCTTTAATCTTTTATATATTGTTTACCTGACTGATATCTGACCCAATAGGTAGAGCCCCATAAATGTATCTTAATATTCCTATCAGTTTACAGGCCATTCTAAAATGTACTGCTTAGTACACTCTATTAGAAATCTCCAAGTCGAAAACCGAACCCCCCCCTGTGTTTGTGACCATGTGTTCAGTACTGAGATAAAACAACATACGCACTCAATCAATCAATCACTCCTAACAATTAAATTCATTGGTATATGATAGCAAATTTTTTGATTAATTTAAAAAATTTAAATATTTGTCTCACACCCTTAAATCCAAGAATTCTCCATCATTATTTGAAGGTGTAAATTACATTTTGTGGTTGACATTTAACAAGAATCTACTCATCAAACATAACATGCATGGCCGCTATAGATGCGACATGTTATATTATATCAAGTTTGCTTGTAAGTACATAATAAATGTCAACATTATAATAGCTAACGTTGATATAGCACCCCATTAGGCTATGACAAATACTCTGAAGCACAGGGTTTGTTTTGTCGAGTACCCCATTCACAAAATGTTGAGCACATTATGATTAATTTTAGTTCAATAACGTTATTAATTCTTATTTTCATGATAGTTGTCTTGGTGAGCAAACATTATGATTTAATGATATTTCACTTTATTTATACATTTAATCTGACTTTTCAGGTACCGCATAAAATCTGCTATGATTCATTCTAGCCATGACACATCTTAAACCAATTTATTAATTAAAACAAACAAACTTACTTATATAGTGTTAATCCATTGACACACGTGATTTGTCTAATCAGACAGAATATTCTAACAAAGTACAAAACCCTCTAACGTCATTTACTAAATAATATCAAGCCAGACTTTTCCCACGAGGCAATATTAATATATATATATAAATGTACACCAAATGTTTTTTTTTAATGAAATTTGTCTCTGGCCGCACCTACAATATCTGTCAAACCTTTGAATGCCCACTTCTTTCTAAAACATTTTTAAAAACTGTTTTATAACAAACCTTTCCAGATCCTAGTAGTGTGATTCTAGATAAGAACATCATTAATGAAGCAGAATCCCATACAATAACATTTGTTTTATTATTTTTTAATTCCCTTGCATCTGAATGTTATATTGTTTAATTTATTTTAAAAAACTGGATTACCTACACAAGCTCTTTCTGAGTATTCTGGTATGTTTTCTTTTCACTAAAATCGTGAATTTGGTTTGCGACCATTGATCAATTTAAATAGGTTTATAAAATTTGAGAAGTTGCCGAACTTCCAGGACATGTATGAATCTTGTGAAGTAGAGCTAAATTATGGTATACAGTATGCCATTGTTGAAGACTTACATAACTCCAGGATATTTTTTTGAGAACCTATTTTTCTTTCCAGGACACATACAGGCAGTAATTGATTTTTGTCGTTGTCAGATATATGTATGGTTCTGCCCATATATACAATATAGCTCATCCTCTGTGTGTTCACTTCTTCTTCAAACATTTAAAGCTCGTTATAGTTGACCTTTCTCAGACCAAATCAGGTTCGGTATAAGAGCAGCTTCAACATGATGGAGTCCCGTAATATAATATTGTTTCGTCAGGAGTTTGTTTGAGTAAAATCTGTTCAGTTTTAAGCTAGTTGTTTATTTATAAAATGTAGAAGTATTTTGCCAGGTTCCTTAATTAAAAGCGATCTTTCTAAGTATTCCAGTATGTTATATCACGAATATATTTCATATAATGTGACCATCATAGTTCAAATACAAGGCCCATCCATCATGGCATCTAAGCGTATCTAGATAATTTAATTCTACTTATTGATATAGCCACTTCAGCAAACAGGTAACATGAAAAACAAATCAACAGCAGACTAAATGAGTTCAAACATAAACAAATGCAAGTCAGGCCTAAAATGTCCATATAACTAATTTAATTATATTTGTCACAAATAAACTGCACTGATAAAACATCAAGTATTACACAACTTTAACCCACTTTAGTATTCACACGAAACTTACAAAAAGTGAGAATGAAGATTTACTCCTATCCCAATAATAAGCTGCCAGTATTTCTAATCATGAACACTTGAAAGGTTTCAGGAAAAGGTGTACCAAGCATCTTGAGAGATATACATCATGTAGGCAGCTCATCACTTAGTAGGTGTTTACGTTTTGAGGGTTTGCCATATAATTAAGAAATTTTATAGAAAGCAAATTTTATTAAAAAAATCTCACGCGTCTCAGAAAGAGATAATAGAAAACTGAGTCATAATATTTAAATATTATTGGGATCAATATTAGATTCAAAATATAAATTATCTCCTTATTTTGGATAGTTGTCCTATTTGGGGAGAATATCAGTACACACATAGTGGTACTTGTTTTATAAGAATATAAACAAGTCTGGAGTCCTCTGGGTTATTAAAGTCTGTTGATTATTTTGTAAATAAACTTTGATAACTGCATTTATATTTGATATATCTTTTTAATATTGGCAAAAGTGAATATATTATATTTAATTGACTCAAAAGGGTTATAAGTTTACATTCTTTGGCATATCATTAAGAAAAATATTTGTTTATGTATTATAGACTCAACATTATAATAAATGAAATATGATTGTAACGCAATATTGATTACAATGTGGGGGGTAGTTTGGTGGGGAGTTGAATTTAATCATGTGTTTTACAAATCTGTTCCAATCTAGATACATTTATTTCAAGAGGTTTTAAACCTCTGCCTCCTTACATAATTATAAAGAACTGAAATTGTACTATTGCAACTTAACTGTAGTAGTACAGTGCTGCCACCTTTTGGCTGATATGGAAAATGCCACGATAAATTTATCAGAGATTTTATAAAAATAGAACTTTCATGAGCCTCTGATGACGTCAGTGCAACTGTATATTGAACGTAATGATGTGTTCAATAAAAATTCAGGCTTGTTTTGTTCATTGTAAATAGGTGTGTGTGTTTTGCGTGTGTGTGTTGATAATCGTGCGGTTGTTTGGGGCCCGGTGCTTTAAAACTGGGTTGTGTGTGTCCTTTAAAGATTAGGTTATTTAAACCCAGGAATATGTTTAAAGGGTTTTAAGTTTATTTTAAAATATTACCTTTTCCAGCATTTACCTTTGATAAGGAAAAGTTTTCAAGCATGTCATTTATAATAATGTCTACTTTTCAGACCTTAGGTTTTTTAATGGAACAGATCCCACAAAAAATGTGAATGAAAGACATTAATGTGTGTGCAGAACCCATGAATATTAAATGCAGAATTTATGGTGGATAATAAATAAGAATTGAGGGCAGTAATTTAAGGTGCGAATTACATAAGAATGTACAAAAAACCCTTGTTTGCCCCTATTACATGCAAACTACAAGATAATTAGCTCGAAGCTTGAAAAGCCAGTTTTAAAAATGTTTAGGGTGATTATTCCTCTGAATGGGGTTTTCCAGGGGTGTACAGAAAAACAAGGACTATTCCAGGATCGGTATAAACCCTGTTAATACTAACAATGAAGAACAAATGAAGCTATATTTATATTTATTAATTATACTTTTGAGAAAAATTTCAGACAGTTTAAGAATTGGTGAAATTCTTTTCTAGGAAACAAATAACTTGGTTTCCAATACGCACACAAACCCATCTTCAGATGGGATCTGTATGTTCCTGTGAGAGCTGAAGAACCTCAGAATTGTAGATTACAAATGGGGAAACATTGTGTGTGAAAATACTCAAGAGCATCTTTTCACTGATGTATAGGTGTCATATAATATAATAATAATAATTATTGTTACAGTGTTATATGTCATCAGGAGGTCTTTAACATCTCATTCTTATTGCAGCCTCATTTAATATGGTCACCAAACAGGGAGTAGAAAGATTCTTCCCAATGATCTATATTACTATTAGCTAATGCAGCTACAGGGATGTATACCCAATGTTGAACATTTGATTGGGTCTCTAACCTGTCACTTGGCTATGGAGTATTCTATGACTGAGGCCACTGAAGTTCCTCTATACTACCTCCTAAAACTTGAAGGTTATCCCCCATTATAACATCATCATCATTATAATCATTATATCATATTCATCATGATAATATCATCTTCATAATGATCATCATGATTTAACATTGAATTGCAGACTCCCAGGTCATGAAACTGCATTTCAGTCTTACTTGTGAACAAGCAAGATGTTTCATTCACCAACAGAATACTTCAGCCTGTTCATTTCATCCCTATAAGGAGTCATCACTGACTAATTCGTTCTAACAGTAATTACGGAACCCAAACCACAAATCCCCCAACAACTGCCGAGTGGGTTCAAATCCAAACAGGTCACTTACTGGTTAAGTTCGTTCTTAATCTCCTCGAGTTCTTTCTGTTCAGATTTGACGACCTCCTTCTCCTCGGCAGCCAGATATCGGAGTCTCATGTGTTCCAGTTCTTGTTGCTGTTTACGAAGGTGAGCCTGGGCAATGGCTTGTTCCTTCTGCTTGATCCGTGCCAGCTCCTTCAGGGCTCGACCCCACTGCTGCTTGTAATGGATCTTAGATTTGGTCAGTGCTTCCACCTTCCTTTCCAGCTCAACCTGGTAAAAGGTGAAAGTTACGTTCAAAATAATGGCATAGATATGACAGAGAACAAGACTGAATGACGGATAACACGACACGCGTGTAGACTATTCGGAAAATTTAAATAAATCGATTTATTTATCATAATCGAATTTATTATACGACCGAGAGGACATTGAAAAGTATAAACAAAGAGAATAAAAATAGTTTTATTAAATGATCAGTTAGAGAGCTAATTAAAATGTTAGAACAATTTTAAATTAACAATGATTAGACCATAACAATATGTCCAATACTTTTGACGTTTTGAACACTGAAAATAATTTTGTTTTCATGATTCGTACCAATGTGTTTTGTATACTGTCAATAGATCAAGGCAAATTATAATGATCGTTTACAGAAACTGTTAGCGCATACGTAGGACCTCAAACTTAAATTAACGGCGTGATTAAATATGCAATGAACCGTATATGAAGTCAATGACTTAGAAATAATTAGACATATCGTCAATTACTACTGTGTCTGACTCTGAGCCTTTGATGGTACGTTTTGGTCACTAACGTGGCAATAACCGAGACAGTGTAAATTACCGGTATATGAGGTCAGTTAGTAACTAAGTCTCTATTGAAAATAAATTAATTAATCAGTAATTATTCCTTTATTAGTATAAATATGACCAAACAAAATATGTATATAGGGTCACCCTAATGTCTATGCCGCCAAACAAATGAGATACGATGCTCTTGGGTACGGGATGTCTTAGGTACGAGTTGTCTTGATAACCAATGCTGCCTTCGTGAAATGTGCTACTGAGTCAAACGACATTTTATCCTTAATTACCAAATCAGATAATTCTACATATAAATATTGATTTTCATTATAAAGCCACGTATAATTATCAACAACTTGTTTCACTTCTATTTTCACTCCATGAGTTTAAATCAAAATAACTATTGATGTCCGTTTGCATCTAGATCTAGAGTAGGACCTAAGTCACTAGCGTCTAGACGGTTGCTAACACATTGAAAATATTTCTCCTGATGACTGGATTTCTTGACACTGAAATACCACCGGCCATTAAGCCGACCCCCCCAAAATAAGGGTCAAAATGTTGACACAAGGTCTCGGCTTAATGGCTGGAACCTACAGTATGTGTGTGATTGTGTGTGTGTGTGTGTCTGTATATATATGTGTGTGTGTGTGTGTCAGACTACCTTTTCCACAGTAAGTAGGTTGATCTCAGCCTGTAGTCTGACCTCAGATTTAGTACTCTGTTGTTCCTTGTATAAATTAAAATCTTTCTCGAACTTGACCGTTTTAGCCTCGGCCTCCGCCAGCTGTGATTTTAACTTCTGCACCGTGTCTTCTAAATGGACCACCTTCTTCCTGCAGACAATAAAATAATACATCACGTATGATCAATATCAAAATAAACACATTTTAATACGTGTAAGAGTTGTTTTACACAAACATTTTCATTCTGGAATTTAGGTACCTGTTATTTCTAAATACAAATTTACCTGTTATTTCTAAATAAAAAATTAAATATTACAGAGGTAATACTTCTATGTAACGCATATGCATAGCATATACACATTTTTAAAAAAAATATATATATATATATATATATATATATATATATATATAATATATATATATATATTAATAGATAGATAGAGAGAGAGAGAGAGAGAGAGAGAGGAGAGAGATAGAGAGAGAGAGAGAGAGAGAGAGGTCAACCTATAGCTCTAGAACAGACAGTACTGCTTTGAGATTCAGTTACTATGGGTGAGGCTCCAGTGAAATAATAACAAAATGGTGAGAAAATGGTAAAATCAAGGGTAATAATTCTCAAATATAATGAAGTTATTACAGAAGTCAATAGTGAAAGTCAAGTTTCCTATCATTTACTATTACATCATCATAATCCTAGACAATTGGATAACATATCACATATAGATAGGACAGAGTCAAATATCTGTCAAAGATGACCGACACCGAGATGACTCGTTTCGTACTTGTAGAGTCGTAGCACACTCAAAATAAGAACAAGAACACGTACGAACACAAATGGATGATGAAATAAAACAGCTATAATACACGCAGCCTAGCCACTTAATCTGTGCAAAGATTTGTTAATAAAATATTTTACATTTCATAATCAAAACCATCAACATACGATTCACCTTGCACGCAGCTGAGTAAAGATTTAACACATTTGACGGTAGCTTGGTATTAGAAGCAAATCTGAGGCATACTATGTACTCTATTAATATATTGTGATAACGAATCAGTGAAACAAATATCAAAATTGTTACGCAAATAAGACATCTTCCTGACCATGAGTAACGTCGGTTACTTCCTCTTGATATATTTACATATATATATATATATATATATATATTTACATAAAGTCGGCCCATATTTGTGCCTTATGTGACTGGAAGCTTATTATTAATGATAAATTGATGGATAAGATCTCTGGTGGTACTTTTCTTCATACCAGAATGACTCGGTGGTACTTTATTATTAATAACAAGTAAAGATTTATCTCTACAAACAGCCCACACTTTATAATTCCTCAAATTGATGCAGCACTTTTGAAAAGTGTAAATCTTTAGCATTTATTCACTCAGTTTAGAATTGAAAGAAAGAAATATTTAAAATACGACACAAATGAGCCTTTAAATATATTTCTGTGTCAACAAGTAGAAAAAAGGCCGATTTTCCATGTAAAGGACAACCAACTCAAACATACACTTCCATAATAGTAAAAATTGACCCAATTTGTTTAACCAAGACTTGGCCTATTTACTAGCTAAATTTATAAATGGTCACTTTTGATTGACAGCTCCTTTCATCGTTTTCTCATTAGTTAAAACCACCGATTCCTCATTCTCCACTCAATCACAGCGAGGAAATCAAAATGAACAGAGAACCTCAACAAACGGGAACATTCAATACGCACCACACTCAAAGAACTCCGGGACGGAGATAATGATTGTGCCCCGTTATCACCATCAGATTGTTATATTACCAAAATCACGGCAATCCGAAAGAAAGGAAAAAAACACACTCTAGAAGCATCTTTGTATAGATAACAGATCCCTGCATGGTCCTTATCATCCCAAGTGGACTATGAGACAAGTCAAAACACAGATGAAGTTCGTAAATTAATTAGGATTATTGTGGGCTTGATATTTACTTCAGTTATTATGATGTGGATCTCTGGGTAATTTATGTGTGTGGATTGAATATAAATACTGAGCCTGTACTGTCAACAAAAAGTGAGCTCCGGTGGCCTAGCGGTTAAGCACCCGGCACTTGGTGCCAACGGTCGCAGGTTCGAACCCCGTAAGAGGTCGAAACTTTTCCAGGGATTAATTTCTCGGCTCACTACATCGTGGGTGGATGACCACGTTAAATGGCGCTGCGTCTCCACTGAATTATTTAAAGTAAAGGGGGACGTTAAAACCCCCATGAGGACGTAAAACACTGGCAGTGACCACCCTCAGGGTATTTCGGCTCCATCTTTCCGTACTACTCCCCTGTGAGTGGTGGGGGAGGAGATTTCTCAACCACTCCAACATAGAGGCTGTGCCAATTAAGCGACAGCCTGGGGATTCTCCCCGAACAACAAAACCAACCAAAACAATGACAGCCAAATTGTAGTTCTGGCTTAGAATACATAAACTACCAATATCAGCCAATATTAATTAATAAACTAAAATTGACAATTTTATTACAATCATATATGATAATAATAATAATGTATATTTAATAAAGCGCCCTTACTAGCAGGAGCCATTCAAAGGCGCTGTACAGATAATATAATATGAGGTGTATGGATATCACTTGTTGTTATAAATAAAAAGATAGAAAATTTCCAGCTAAATTAGATTGGTTACACCTTGCTAACATCTTCATAATATCTGCTGTTGAATAACTTTGTAGATTCAGATTAGCAATTGACTAGTTTTATGAAATATTAATAAAAGACAGCACATGTCTCTAACTGATATTAATGGTGAACGTGCATAAACAGTAGATCAACTAATTGTAAGTATCAGTTATAAAGTTTCTATAATAGAAGATATATTTTCTTCAAAGTAACCATCGCAGATTAATGATAACTTTGCATATGCAAGGTATGAAATAAACTCAGTCTTTACTAGCCAATGGTGTTGGCATGCTTGAGAGCATACCAACCTGATAGGAATTTTGGTGGTACAGATAATTGTGAGCATCGCTGAAAATATATTCGATGTGTTTAACCAACAGTTTTGTGACAATAAAGTCTCTCGGTGAAAGGGATAGTCCCGACAGCAGTATTAATAGTGCACCGTCCTGCCTAGCCCAAGGATGGGTTTAAAAAAAAAGGTTATTTCGCGTTGTCTTGTTATAGTTTTTCCCTAAAGATAGTAAGTCTACCTGGAAACCTTCCAACCGCAGGAAGATGGAAATAGTGGTTATTCAAGGGAATGCTGTTGTGTTACATTCTATTTATCACAGCTAATATAACAATTTACCTCTCCAGCTCTATTCTGAAATCGCAATCCTCTTTTAATCTACGTGATGCATCTCTCATCTCCGTCATCTTCCATTCGTGTTCTCGTTGGAGATCCTTCCTGAGTCTCAGCACCTGGTAAAATAACAAATAATGGTGTACCCTATCTTGTAAACATCACTTAAAACATGATCGGTGACGTTTTAACAACGTGCCGTAATCTTTTGTGTATAACGCACACCTTTTTCACTGTTTTCCGTCGGAAAATAAAATTGACTTTTATTATTCTTATCGCGCTGACCCGCCCGAACACCGCGTGGATTAAGCTACCACATGGCCTAATCCAAGATGGTGATAGCTCAGTTATGTCTACAGAAAATCGGTCGTCAAGCTTAGAAATCTTGTAAATTTAAACAAATTAAAACAATTAAAACAAATTTTTAACAATTGTGGACCAAGTTAGTGCTGCATATGCTTTCTTTTTTAGCCTCAGTGGTGGTCAGATATGGGATATATGGTATTACTCCCCAGAGTAACAAATCCCACAAACACGGGTATGAACCAGAATCGAACCCACAACCTGGAGGTTTGTAGTACAGTGCTCAACCCACTGCCATCAGAATACATACTTTGATGAAAAATGACAAATGGGAACTGAAATAAAGGCTGAAAAAAGAAAATCCCATCTTACTATAGAGGTATATTTACTTATTACACCCCCCCCCCCACACACAAATTCCACTAACCTCCTGTTCATTAGCAGCAAGCTGTTTTTCCCGTTTTTCCAAATCCGTCAAAGACTTCCTCAACTGTTGTTCCAATTGATTGTACTCAGAGAGCTGAAGTAAACAAATGCTCAGGTATATAGACTCGAACCCGGCTGATAACTTATTATTAATGTAACTACGTAAATGAATATAAAAACACGTAATATAGTTAATAAACATTGAACGTTAAACAACAATTTATCATCATATGTCAATCAGTTGTGTAGATTATTTATCAATATTAATATTTAGTTATAAGTGATGAAAGTTACCTTCTTTTTGACGACCATCTCCCTTTCTTTGTCCCGTCTTTTCCATTCTTCTGCCAAAACACGCATATATTGGGCTTCTTTCTCTTTTAGCTATTAAAGAAGAGTTATTATAATCTATGTAACAACAACAACATTTTATAACCAGGCATCATTTAAAATACATAATCCTTTCAGATTATAAGTTATCGCTCTCTAAAATCTCTGACTCTGTATTTAACCCCTTTTCAGCCACAATAAAAAAATGTTCCAGATTACAATTTTCATATCTTCACAGAATGAACCACGTCTCAAACAGTTATCACTGTTTGTGTTTTTTTTTTTAGTTATCACTATCTGCTAATGAGATAGACATCATGGTGCACTGACTTTATAATTTGTAATTTTAATTTGTTTCAATTAAAATCATGACAAATGACTGACAATTTTAGGAGTATTTTAACTCTGAACTCCAGACTGAATGTATTCAAGTAGAAAATGATAAATAATTAGACTGGTCATCCCAACAGATGTATCAGACAGTGATGTACTAAACAGAATAAATAAGATAATGTGATGTGGTTCTACTTAAATGAATAAATAAGAAGGGTCGCTTATAACTCTAATTATGGATCTTGTTCACACAGAACAATGGATTATGTTTTATCAACAGCAATGATCATGATGATAAATATTAAAATGACATGAAAGGAACAGGGAGATAAGTATTTTCTACTCGTACAAATTCATCTTGAAAGTTAAGTCACAATTCTAATTCTGTTTTGGTGACTGTTCTGTTTCTTCTCGGATTCAATCACATCGGAGGTGACACCATAGATACTTGAGATGATACAATGAAATATTATGCAGACAAAGGTAAAACTAGGATTCCAGTTCTGATCTAGTCTGTGAGAGTGACCTGCCAACTTTATATGTTGTTGGATTAGAAAACTACAAAGGCTCAGATGGCATCTCAGAATACAGAATATTTCTCCAGACATGAAAACAAATTGATGGTCTTAGTTCTTATATCACCAGATCAAAGTCTTGACTAAATCAACAAATGTTAGCTAGAATTATCTGTTTTTCCATGCAATTTTTGTCAAATCTCCAAAGCACGCAGTTGTGGATTTTCTAGGAGGCATCTGTAAAATAACTCCAGTAGGACAGATGTTGCAGTGCTGCCACCTAGTGATTATATGTAAATACAATAAATGGGAACCCAGCTCTTTCTTGTATCTGGAAATGTTAGTGACATGGATAAAACCTTTAGATGTTGTGGAATTTTACTAACAGATTAGAAATAAACACATAAAGGAAATAACACAATAATTATGAAAACACCTAATAATATTTATTATAATAAAAGAATGAAATAAATGATATGTTATATAAGTGTTTTAATAAAACAACAACACATATAGGTATTGCAGTTGGTTGTTCTGAGATGTGGGATATTGGTACTGGTCATATTAATTACATCTCAATGAGAACTTATTAAAAAAAAATTAGATGGTCAGATAAATTAACCAATAAAATAGTGAATTTTTTTTCAACTAAAGCAAAGCCCTTTCTTCTTATAAACATATTTTTGTAGGAAATTGATAAATATTTTTTCATGTTTTACATCACTGGCTACTCATCTATAAGAATCTTAGATTCTCACTGGATGAGCACACCATAGATTTGTTATCATTACTGTGATAGAGAACTGATATTTGTTGTGTTTCTATTAAATGTTTGTGTGTGTGTGTGTGTGTGTGTGTGTGTGTGTGTGTGTGTGTGTGGGGGAGAGTGTCTGTTAATAAACTTGTGCGATGACAACAATAAAAACAGGTAAATCATTACATTAGCAGTGTGTTAGATATGTTTAATAAAACATAAACAATCAACCGCAATCAGCTCGATATTTACCTGACTCTCAAATAAACTCTCTTGTTGTTCTTTCCACATTTCTAACTCTAAAGCTGCTTTATATTCTGGTGTTTCTCGGACGTCTAAAGGTTTAACTTGGTCAGATGTCAACTGTTTAGGGGCTTCCGATGATTGAGATATACTGTAAACCTGATATTATAATAACATCATATATATATATATATATATATATATATATATATATATGATTATTCTGATATATATTACTTATGATAATATTACAGATGGTGTGTTTGGGTGAGTTGTATTGAGGAAAAATAATTCCCATTTATTACAAATGATCATAAAAAAACTAGACATTGTTACAGAACATCTCTTGACTGAATTACATTAGTCTATATTCTAACAAGCGAATTGGAGTTGGATCAAAGTTTATCCAGGACTGTCAGGGGTCTCTTTTTCACATTAAAAAAGAAAACCTACCCATTAGTTAGTGAACAGTCTATGAGAGACTAGAAAGATGATAATATTAAGTAGGCCCCATAATGATGTGCACAGTAAGTGAATGATGTTGTAAAAGATGACAAACCTGTGAGTTTTCACCAGGCACCGTAACCTTCTGTGTGATGGCTCCCCAATCTTCTAATGTCAGAACAACAGCTACGTCTGCTACAGTAGAATCTGAAGATAAACTAATGAAATAACAACAATTAAAACACATGTACTGATACCAGGAAGATTTTGGGTTTATTTTATTTGTTTAACAAAACAAACCACATTATACAAGTCACCTGAATCAAACCATATTATGTGGGACACCTGATTTAAACCACTTTATACAAGACACCTGATTCTAACTGGTTTTGTTTAAGAGAGCAAGAAAGCTCCTGTTTTTAACAAAAGGCTGGTTTTTCCCAATTGTCATATTATAACTCTAAGGTGATGGAGGATGAATTTTGTCAGTAGCTGAGGGCACCCCAACATCACAGTTGTTAGAGCACTGTGTTGCAAATCCCCAGCTCATGGGTTCGAATCAAGTTCATGACCCTGTTTGTGAGATGTGTTTCCTCAGGGAATCATTCGTTAACCATATGTCTCATTTATGATCAAGGTCAAGGCTAAATAACTCCACTCAACAACAACAACAGAAATCATATATAACTGAGCATTAATATAATTGTTGACAAATGGAATAAACTGGTAAATTGTCAGTGTCAGTGGAGATGTTTGGGTTATATTTGTAAATAACCTATAATTATTTGTCTTTGCGATTAATATATTTCGGATAAAAAAGCAACACTCTGGTGACGTTAAGCCGTTCACACCAGCACGAACTAAATCCATGTATATGTATCGTGCTTTAAATATATTATTTTATAAATACCAGAATTTGTTCGCAGACAAAAACTATTTGAAACAGCAATGTGGCAACCATTAAAACGAACTCGGTGAAATAACTGAATTAGTAATTACACTTTTTATGGTTTTCCCTTCAAGCAGATGGGACTGCAAAAAATTACTCTGAGAAAATAGATTAAATGGTTTGGGGATGATACTGAGTAATGCAATATTTAAATGTTTCAGGATGGAGTTTTTCCATATTTTAAATACACAAAATAGATACAAATATAAGGAATATCTAGATGAGAAAGCCCGACGATCTACTTCAATTGTTCTTTAGCTTAATTGAAACAAGTATAACACCCCACCCCCACACCAAACCAACCCATCTCTAAACCAACCCACTCCTAGACCAACCCACCCCCACACCTTCCACACCCACTACATCCATATATAAACTTACTTGTCTGCAGCCTGTGCTGCCACCTTGTGACTCCACACCTGACGCCAACCTGTCATGCCATTAGAATGCTGAATCAAAAATTAGTTCATTGTTAAGACGAACAGATGATAGATATGTATGATGTGAGCTGATGAAGACTATAATGATAAGCAATATAAACAAAATAAGATACGAAAACATTAAGTTCTGTGCATGATTACTGATGTGTAGCCCTCTGTGTGTGTATGTGCATGGTTATTGATGTGTATCTCTGTGTGTGTGTGTATATGTGTGTGGTTACAGATGTGTATCCCGGTGTGTGTGTATGTGCATGGTTACTGATGTGTAACCCTCTGTGTGTGTGTGTATGTGCATAGTTACTGATGTGTAACCCTCTCCATGCGTATGTGCATGGTTACTGATGTGTATCCCTCTGTGTCTGTATGTGTGTGGTTACTGATGTGTATCCCTCTGTGTGTGTTGTGCTTCACTGTACTGTGTAACTGAATTATTTAAATCACATAGGACATTGCTGAAAGATGATCATCCGTGGCAAGACAACACCCTCTAAGACATACTGATCTATAGATAGTACAGCATCACGTTTTGCTGTCTACAACTTAGACGAGCTACGTCTCTATATATATGTGATGAATACACTTTGATTGACGAGATAAACACAAAATAATAATTAAGCCAAAACAAAAATCTTGCGTGTGAAGCCTGATTCTTACATTTTCGATTGAAGGAGTATAGTTTTGATAAAGTATTATTGGTGGTCAAACATGACCACAAAATAGTCTGGGTTTTTAAGGGCATAAGTATGGGTTAGGAAACCATTTAAAAATAAGCCGAATACAAGACAGCATATGGAGAAATCTATTTTCTTTCTGTTACCAAACACACAAAGATGTTAAAGGAACTGTTAGAGCAAGTAGATGACATAAAAAGAATGTTTTTTATGTACCAAACAAAACCTCTGGTACAATAAAGAGATGTTTCACGGGAAGAGCATTCTATATCAATACAACACATACTCTTAATATGAATGCACTTTGAAATAAGTACAATGTGAACTGGTGTTTTGATAGCTATGTTGATATTATACTATCAGTATCACAGTGGGTGAGATCAATACTATTGAACCTGTATATTAAAATTATTATGAACAAGGGATGAGATTGTTCTTAAAGAATGATATAGTCAATATACATTTACACATGATAGCAATATTATATCATTTATCTCAAACAACAACAACAACAACACACACACACATGAACACACACACACACACACACACACACACACAGAGAGAGAGAGAGAGAGAGAGAGAGAGAGAGAGAGAGAGAGAGATTTCTCTACTTTAGCCAGTAGTCACACTATACCCACAATATATCCACCACAGTTCTCAATCACTGGGTTATGGAAATTCCCTCAGAGTCAGAGAGGGAAACATACACACAAACACATATGTATATGTTTTGTAAAAAGAGAGAGATAATTTCTTTATACACATTAAGCCTTACCACAGCCTTAGCTCTCTCAGATTGTAGAACATTGTTTAAGTTCACTTGAGCGGCTCCCAGTAACACATTCTGGGACTTGTCATGGTCTCTGTCCCACACCTCAACATAGAGTGGTACTCTAGCGATAAGAAGTATATATACATATCGTTAATTCTGGATTAAAACAAACTCAGTTAACAGGAACTGCACTAATCTGGCAATCAAAATATTCATCAATCAATGTCTTTAAATAGTTTATATTTTATCCAATAATTTGCTTTATTCCATACAACTCTCAGATATATACAAAACTATTGTATTGTGCTGTTAATCGTGTTATTGTTAATCAAGTCAGTAACAATACTTGTCTATGACACAACACTCAGTGATTTGTTTTGATACGAGCTGTGTACCATACAACAGAAGATCCAGATTTCTTTTTACTACTGAGTATATCTATATTGCAGAAATGATCAGTGAAATTAATAATTATATATTCTGATGATGATTATCAAAATGAAAGTAATAATGATAATAATAATAATAGCCACGCTCTCAAAATGACAGTAATAATAATAATAACAGCCATGCTCTCAAAATGATAATAATAATAATAGCCACGCTCTCAAAATGACAGAAATAAAAATAATAACAACAGCCACGCTCTCAAAATAAAAATGATAATAAAAATAATAACCATGCTCTCAAAATAACAGTAATAAAAATAATAACAATAACAGCCACACTCTCAAAATGACAGTAATATAAATAACAACAGCCACACTCAAAATGACAGTAATAATAACAACAACAGCCACACTCAAAATGACAGTAATAATAACAATAACAGCCATGCTCTCAAAATGACAGTAATAAAATAATAAAAACAGCCACACTCTCACAATGACAGTAACAGTACATTATTAATAATAATAATAACACTTTAACAGCCTCACTTGAGCCCAAGTCAGCACACCCAGAGGCACTAAACTAATGTGTACACGCTATCAGAGAACGGTTCTTCGTTCTCCTTTGTCTTTAGGAACTTAACAGTGGTATGGTAAAATCTGGCCCGAATCACACATTTTGATAATTAGCACGTGTCACATAGAGACGACGGAATATACGGAAACACGGCAACTTACAGCAAATCACCTTTGAGCAGAGACTGAGAGAGTGGGACGTAGGAAGTGAAGGTGTACATGTGTTTGTGCGGACAACTGATGTACAAGTCATGCACCATGTACGACTTGACAGTACACTATGTGGTCCCTGTACACATGTGTGGATCCCAATCAAGATGCATAAAATCATCATGATACATACATATTATGTGTATGTGTGTGTGTATATATATATATATATATATATATATATATATATAAATGTGATATTTTGCTTATTTAAATATTAGAGTCTTCACCATTTGAGCAATCTGGGTGGGTTTTAAGATACTCTCTCCCAAATTTTGAATGTTTCTTAACCAGGATTATATGCAGCATGTGAACAACATTGACCAGAAGCCCCGAGACATAATTTGGCAATTGTTGAATGTCTACCAGAAGGAGATGTGTTATGTTATGAAATCTGAGTACATGCTAGTTTTATGTGAAAAGAACATGGTTCTAACGAATCACAGGCATTAAAGATCTGGATTGGATTTTATTGAAAAAGGGGCAAAATCATTAAGCAACCAGCAACAGCATGTGATAACCTAGACAACATAGCTAAGTTAGACAACACCTTGGAAAGGGTACACAATAACCAGGATAGCATACATAACAAAATGGACTGTCTATCTAAAAGGGTGTAAGCAATATAGAGGATATATGACAATATTGCTGAGGATTATATCACCCTGAATAGAGTCTTAGCTAAAGTGTATAGAGTGTATAATAAGTTAGTCTGAGTATATCACAATTATAGTAATTAATGACTTACCTCGTCAGTGTGTCTAATAACTGTTGTGGGGTGGTGGCAAAGTCGAAGGCGCAGTACGACTGCGGCAGCAACACTTCCATACCCTTTCTTACCTCAACAGGGGGATTGGTCATTATGGGAGTGGCACTTCCAAAGAAAGGGTACGTATATCTGAAAGAAAAAGATGGGTAAAGATAGATAATACTTATAAGACACTTAAGACCGACGTCTGAGTGGTTGACAACGGAGCTATCAGACATGTTTCTTTATCAATACCTAGAGAGAGATAGTCGTCACAGTGAGGTTCTGTTTAATTACAATGTCAACAAATGCTAGAAACTAATACAAGTAATATGTAATTTTGTATCTATCAAGTAATATTTACAATTATTGTATATCATACATTTCAATCACTATCACAGTCTCAAAATTAATTTACTAAAATATCAGATCTGAATAATCATCTAGGTTAGATGAGTAAGTATGTTACTCCCTCATAGTCTATTCACTGACATGATGAGGAGGGGGGATTGGATGTCTCAATGGCTGAGAAAGCTATACCAGCAGGAGCTTTGGCTTCTGTTAGGAACAAAAAACAAGTGAATGGAAAAAACAAGAAGTGAGAACGTGAGTGAGTGATTTGCTTAGTGAGCGTGCTAGTCTCACTTCAGACAGATAATTTAACTGACATTTGGACTTAAACTTTGACTTGGGAGTTTGTAGTGGAGTGCTCTAATCATTGTATGACAATATTACATCATGAGTCAGATGAGAACATATAAGGTTATAAACACTATTATAGAGTATCTTTACTGTCAAATTTATATTTGTCATGACAGCAGGTAAATAGCAAAGAAGTTTAGCAATTTAAGAAATTTAACATGTTACAAAACCAGATACAGTCAACTGAACACCCTAAGCTTCAATGATTGTGAAACAGATTTCACATCAAATTGTCAACATTTAGTTACAACATGACCACTTTACTCAAGTGCTGATAATATCTGCTCCTCCACCACTCACAGTAGAACATGCGGTATGAATGTTGGGTGTCTTATGGCCACTTTTGAGCACATGGTAGGCTAAATGAGCTGAGCAACATTCAAAGGTAATGAGGCAATGTGAAAGATGAAACACCCTTCTGACACACAAGTTTCACCATGCTACCAGTTAGGCCATGGAAGCACCCGCAAGAATGTTCTAAATACTCTTTTTAAAGTATTTAAGTGATATATTGTAAGAGACATGATTTTGTGAGTGAATAAAGCAATCGTTTTACCGGACTCAATCCATGATCCTTGGCGATCAGATCACTAGAGGTCATTATGTGTACAGTATGATTTGGCTTATATATAGAAATAAACAGCACTTTTGTAATACTGAAATCTTCATTTGACAAAAGACTGATTTTGGGATGAAAACTACTCACAACACGACTATTAATTTTTATTAGAATGATTACTCAATTGTGATAATGATCCCTCCCTGTCTGAAGTGGAACCAGACTTTATCATTATATATGATGAAGATATTGTTAATCAGTGGTGATATTACCTGAGGAAGACATTAGCATGATGTGGTACTTGTAGATGGCTGATGCTGCGGAGATCGATGGAGAAAGTATAGTGATGAGCTTGTGGTGGTACAACGATGTGGTGTTGGGTGGTGCTGTTGGAATCCTCTGTCACTGGTATAAATAAAATACAAATGTATAATGATTATTATAGCTTAAAGAATTATATTGTCAATATTCATTGACACATTGTAGCAATATTATATCATTTGTCTCAAACAACAACAAAAACAACACACACACTAATCTTGGTTATCACATTATATCCAGAACACAATCCAGGAATGGATTTTACCACAAAATTTACATTTTGTCAATATTTATATCAGTGAACAAAATACACGCATCCACTAAATTATAGTAAATAGCTACATGTTTTAATTAATGTTACAGATTGTTATTTTTGATAATTACATCACGTCTTCCATCCATCAGAATTAATTAAAGTGATAAACGTGCTGCCGTAACTATTCATTGTGCAAGAAATAAAATGAATACACTATCGCTTAAAATGCTTGCCTTCATTGAATACAATTTCTATTATTAAATTACTTTACATCTTACAAATATTACTTGTACTATATATCTCATTGTCAGGGATATCAATGAAATAAAATTAATGTGCGATTTTTTTAGTATCTCCTCATACTATGTAAATACAAGGTATGGGTTGATTTATATAGAAGACAAGACAATTTATTAACAATTTCCAATTCACATATAATACAAGACATAGTATAATATTAATAATAATAATCAGAAGAAATTGAGGGACAGGCATAGTCATAATGGCTGTCTTCCTACCTGCCCATAACTTAATAAAACAATAAAATAAACAAAATATGGCTAGTGTCTGGAAAACATTTGTACACACACACATGCATATACATACATATACATGCATAAACACATATACACATGCCTAAATATGTATGTAGGCATACAGTGATTATGGTCATTGGGAAAATATTCTTTTAACACATTGAAAGGAAGGATTATTATCTTTCCTTAATTAAATCTATATGGTCATGACTGAGGGATTTTAGTCATATACATACTGATGGGTTGAGTTATTTAGCTTCAGCACTAGCCAGACCTGGAACATATGGTCGAGGAGCTATTGGCTGGAGAATCACATCTCACAAAAACTGGAATGAGTCAGATTTGAACTTAAAACCTGGAGATTGGAAGCACAATACCATAACCACTGCACTAATGGAGCACCCCATTCATTTACACTGTGTCCTTCCTGGTATTTTGATTTGTATCATCTAGTACCATATTCAACTTCCTGAGAGGTACGGTATACCATCTGTATACACATTTATACTCAAGTCAACAAATAGACACACAAAACACTAATAACAGGATAGTGATTTCGAGACTATGAGACTTTTGAGAGTACTCTTACAAAACATAGAAAGTTTGATTTCTTCAGCAAAACCATTTTTTTCTAAGACGCATTTGTTTCAGAGCAGTGTTATTTCCCATATTTTGGTTTGTTAACTGTGTTTTAGATATGATGTATTATCGTTTGTTTTTATTAATCTAGTGGTAATAACAATGATCGATTCAATCAAGATTATTAGCAGTATTTATTCTTAATTTTTTTTATCTGGGATACTCCTATTAGTACCGACGGGCTGAAGCCTTGACCAACCTGTTGGTTCAGTCCTGGCTCCGGACTGCGGTTGTAGAGATTCCGTTTCTGTCTGGATGTCGGCCGGTTGGGCTGATGATGCAGCAGCCTCACCTGCCTCTTCTGGTTGAAGATAAATGAGCGTAAAACAGTTAATTAACTGGAAAGATGGTCAGAATTGGACAGCCAAAGGTCAGACAGAGGAAGGATGACACATTAATATACTAATCTATAACATAATAGACCGAGCTCTTTTAGCAATTTCTAACCCTTCCACTTGAAGGATCTCTTTTTATTGTATATCACTGTCAAGTCCGTTCTCTTGGATTTGGTAAGTCAGATGACCGTGAATTATGTGCTTAAACATAAATTGTTGGTGAGACGATAAAGTGTCAGATAATAAAAGTTTCTACATACGCCTCCACATACACCTGTCTAGTAGTATGTGCATTGTTATGGAAATATTGATTAATTATGGATTATAAAAAAATATAAAAGAAAAAAACAATTATCAGAAACAATTCCTATACATGATAGTCGGTTCATCTGAGATGAGTTGTTTATTTTTGGTACTGGTCACCTTATGGACATATTGTTGAGGGGTATCTGCGATGGAAACATACACCACAAATATAGATATGAATATGTCATCTAAATTGGTTAGAGAACTGATGAAGAGTTAAACTGACAACAATAATGATGGTGATAATTCAGAGATAAAACATTTATATATCACCCGATCCCGTAAACATAACTAGCACTGATAAATGAGATGAAGATGAGGAGCAAAGTCAAGGATGAAACAACCTTCAGATATGCCCACACCGAGGCTCGAACACGGGTGGCAGTGATCTGTGATGCAATGCGCTACCAGTTAGACCACGCATACAATTAATTCAATGCAGACATGACAAACTGTTTGAAGACCTTTTATGTCAGAGAATCAATGTTGGCACGTGGCAGGTTGTTCCGTAACCTCACAGTAATCCCACTAAAACTAAAAACACGATCCCCATATCCCATAAATCAGCTCCAGTGATATCAGAGATTGTAGTATAGAAATTTGATCAATCAGATCTATCCTGAAGTAAACAATTCTAACGTCGTCTGGAGCTCTCTTAACTGCAGTGATGGCATGAATATTTCAGAATCCAAATAACATGTTAAAATTTGTTCGAATCAGCAGCCACATTCTACAGCTGTTCTGATTTAGAAAGATACTATCTGATACAGACAAAACAAAAGAACATTACAGTAACATAGAATTACTCAAAGCATGAATGAAATTTTTCTGTGATTTATGGATTGCAGGACCTTCATTTGAACTGGAGACTTAAAAGAGATTGTATACAAACAATTCTTATGTGATTAGATATATCAAGGTGGTTATAAAACTGAACACAAAGGTTATGGCTGGAGTAGCCTGGAATATCATTATCATCAATTGTGAATAAGTGGAGATTAGTTGGTAATGTAAACAATATTAACGAGTTAAATGTTTTGACATTTAACACAGAAATTCTTAAATAGAAATTAGTTATACATATTCATTAGAATCACGATCCTGTCCCTAACTAACCTTGTTGTTCGGCCTGGATGGCGGCTTTACGTACTTCCTCACCGAGACTTGCCACGTTTGTATCGCTCTTACTTCCAGATTCGAATGTCTCGGTGTAACTACCGTCGTGCGGTGTAGGTGGTGCTGGTGGCGGCGGCGATGATGGTGGCGTCAATGCTTGTCTCGGTTTCGTAGCTTTATGTTTCTCCTTCTTCTGCGGTATTGCTTTATGTTTTGGAGACGACTTTGGCGAGGGATGTTTTCCCGTTTCTGCGGGAGGGCCACCTGGTGGGGGAAGATCTGATTTTTTCCCACTAGGAGAATCTCTTTTAGGACTAGAAGCGACCTAACAACATAAACCAATGACACGACTCAATGAGAAGGTTATTGTACGAGAGCTTTGTTGAGATCTGGCATCGGTCACACCAAGGATCAACTCCTTAGAAAAACATCCCAAAAAGGTATCATTAGTACTGACACACTGACCAGGAGCTTAGCACTAATTATTGGATTATCAGAGTAAGTGAAAATACAGAAATGATTAGACCCTTTAATAATGTGTTTTAATTGTTTTTTAAACATATATAACGTCGTATAAAAGCAGATTTTATTACTTTACTAATACTGACGTGTAAAAATAATGATCAGTGTTCTTATTGACCGGTGTTCTGCCAAAATTGAATAAACATCAATATGCAATTGTTGTGGACTGAACAAATCTATCAAATAACTTACTGCGGTGATATTAAAAATTAGAACTAATAAATCTAGTTTCAAAGTAAGACCCACCATGTCTTCTTTACGAAGAATAATCGAAACACCGACCAGAGGTCGCTGATCTTCAGGTACGGCTGGTATCATCTGCTTCAAGCGATTCGGCGGATGCAGCTAAAATAAAAAAAGATGACGGATGAGATAAAAAAAGGCAATGATGGGCTTTTACACCTAATCTAATACCAGAGCTGGATACTTTAAACAGTTATCAATGATAAACTGTGCATCGTATAGCATTTTGTGTGATGAAGGAAGATGAAGTAACCCAATTATGAACTTTAAACCACCGATGAAGTAAATGAGAGGAGGAGACCTTTTAAAAGTATTTTAAAAAGGGTAACTGAGAGAAATAATTGTTTGGTTGTTAAATTGTACATATTTTTTGTGTGTGTGTGTGATAATTCCTGATTAAAGAAGCTGTTATTGAGTAGTTTGTTAACCTTTAACACTGATTACACCCGATGACAAATGGCAGAGGGGAGTCCTATTACGGATACCTCCCAGAAACACAGGTGTGAGTCAAGTTTTAATCCACAATTCAGACTTGGGATCAATTCAGTTCTGGAATTGGAACTAATGAATTTGGAATTGATCAGCCCCACTAAAATAATTTACCATTTAACTTTTCCTTTACAAAAATATTACGCAATAATATTATTTATTGCCAAGATTTTCCCCCCAAAAGTGTTTCCCATTTATTTCATCTGCAGTTATCTACTCCTATTACATAATTAACCAGACATGAGGTTAATTCAATTCTGTAATTGATGGTCAATTCTAATTCCAGAATTGGAATTGATAAATTTGTTTATGGAATTGATCAAATGGAATTGATTCTGAATTTGATTTATAATTGATAATATAGACGAACCTCCTAGTCTGCCCACAAACTTGATTACAGAACTGTTTTTAAAAGTAAATATTCCAGACTACATGCAAAGCATTCAAATAAAAGTATGGTATAATACCTCTCCCTCGTTATGTTTACCTGGAATGCCCCTTCTATGCTGACTGGTTTCATGTAGATTTCGGTACTTCCTGGTTTCAGGAGATCTTTCAAGTGGATTTCACTATTACCCAGTGACTGGTCTCCACAACAAAGGTGAATCTATAAAATAGTGAGTACAACTCTAGAATAACAGTAATCAAACCTACTGACCTTCAGAATAATAAATGAAACACAGTTTTATAATGTATTAATCAGGATACCTTACAGGAAGGCTCTTCATGATGAAAAATTATTATATTTAGATATTATGAGGAGGGTGTACCATATGTTTTAATTGCTTTAAAGGAACAGATAAACCTCAGATAATATGATTTAAATGTGTAATGCTTATAAAAGTAACCCGAAATCCCACAATAATAATTGTGAACTCTATCTGATATCATAGATATAAGAAAACAATCCTCATTACTGGAGGATAGCCATTATGGCTTCCTCAAATGATAGATTGTAGGTGGGAAGCAAAATAGTCACCTCTTCTGACCTCAAACGGCGCAAGGATTATGTGGTCATCTCAATACCAATCAAGTTAGATCAGAGATGCTGTGACTTAGCCACCCTCCTGACCTTACCTGTCCCCACGCTCAACCTAACTACAACTAGGTGACACCATTGTTAGTTCCTTGACATAAATCTGACAGTTCGGTAGATGCTTCTTGTTATAATATTATAAAATAATCGTCTTAAGGAATTTCATTATATAGCGTTCTTCAGCCATTTCATTAACACTCAGGCTGTTTGGACCAACTACAGTCAGAAACTGTTAATCCGGACATCGTTTATCCGACAAATCCACCATCCGACCCACTATCGTCTGTGACGGATTTAGCTCCATTATAAATGACTCTTTAATCTAACAAAATCGTGATCCATGTTCCGACGCTGACACTTCAATGTGACATTTCAATGTAAAATTATCTCAATAATCCGACAACACAAAAATGTTGCCAAATATTTCCACTGGTTCAGTCATGCCAAGACACACCAACAAGTTGTCGGTAATGGTTCATTAACCTTCCCACCCACCCACGATAATTGCTATATTGTAACCAATTATAGTCGTCCTTAAACATATACACTGATACAAGATGTTTCCATTGCCTGAGGCTATCTAATAGGCAACCATAACAATTCATGGCTAATTACAGTGACAAATGTATGATCTTTCCAATGAGCAGATCATGAGTTAATCTGATGGACAAAGTGACACAAGGATTTCTTTATAATATCTGTAATCAACAAACATCAAAATGGCTTCAATGCCATTCCGTATCTTGCGCACGGTTATTGAATATTGGTATAAATATGGAGGTATATCTTTATGATTTAAACATGTGTGACACAAACTACCGGCATGTCACAGACTCGATATTCCAACATTCCCAGTTATCCAACATATTATCATGTGACAAACCTTGTCGGATTCTGACTGTATATTGTAATATTCATAACTAAGCTCTAGTTCAGAAATTACATGTTTGGCTGACCCCTGTTTACATTGCTATAACTCGGTAATACAAACTGCTTGTGGTAAGTGACATTAGATTTCAAGGGTATGCATTCTGTGTCTGGGTTCAAAATGGCAGCAGCCACAGGCCATTAATGGCCAATTAATCAGCACTTTGAAATGGATTTCAGCTAAAATGTTCCAACTTTGGGAATAGTGTTAAGTTTTGAAGTTCGATTGCCAAGTTATGGACACATAATGGTATGGACAATCTGTGAAAACATCTCTAAAGAAAATGCACAAACCTTTAATTCCACATAAGTTATAATATAATTCTGTAGGAAAAATACTTTCACTATAGAAATTGCTCAATCTGAATACGTGATGACAATATACAATGATATATAACATAGGATAAATCTTTATCGTTATTGGTCCTATTATGTGAAAACGTCCCATTTACCGGTGAAAGGAATGTTGAAGACTTGAACAGGTCAGTTTTAAAATCAGATTTAAACTTTTTAAGAGATAACGATACATTTCTAATGCACACCGACAATCTGTTCCATAAAGTGGGGGGCTGTGATTCTAATAGCATAATCACCATATAAACCTAATCTGAGACAGGTGTACCTCACAGTAGTATCTCACTGGATTACTTGAGTTGACAGGATGGACACAAGTTCACACAAGTATTCACGTACCATGCCATTGATATATTCATAATACAATTTTGAAATGGCTACATTGTCTAACAGGTGGCCAATGTGTGGCTGTTCGGGAATGACGCGACCATATTTTTGGCATTATAATCAGCCACGCTGTAGATATAAGATCGCTCAGATTTCTGGGAATAGAGCAATACCAACAGAGCCGACCCACCTGTAGTCCTGGCTGACTGGCAAAGAACTGCTGCAGAGCCTCGACGCTGCTTCGCAACCTAACCGAGGCTCTCTCCGCCGGAAACGATGGCGCCAACAGGTCGTGAAACACCTCATTGGTAACGTCGTTACCAAACAGTGTGTAATAGAAGAAGAAACCAGTAGGTGGTAGTGGTATGGTGGTGGGAACGAGCTAAAGGACGGAAAATAAAAACATAACGCATGAAATTATTGTTTATCATTATCTCAAAAATAAAATCACCGATTTCCAGCCAGTCTCTAGTTTAAGTTTAAGTCAGTTTATTATTATTATTATTCGCTGTATGACCTTCAGTTCAGTGAGCACATAAATAAATACGAGGAAGATCCTGAAACTAATTATCTTCGCTCTATTACCAATATATAGTAACATTTTACATATATTAGTTATACTATGTTGTACTATATTAATAATTATTATTATCTAACTATTTGATTATTGTACCATACTACAGAAGGCGCTTAATAAATGTTTTATTATTATTATTATTATTATTATTATTATTATTAGTAGTAGTAGTAGTAGTAGTAAAGCCATCCAATATTTTATCTAAGTAAACAACTGTTTATTAAAACTAGTAAAAGGTAAACTATGCAATAAATACTCGAATTTTAATGTAACATTTTAATTCAGAATAAGTACCTGTGCATGCTCTCTCTCTCTCTCTCCCTTTCTCTCATGCATGCACACACACACACAGACACACACACACAAACAGACAGACACACAATGCCTATTCAAGCAATATGCCTCCCCATATGTCACATGTACATAAAGGCTTTTAAACATAATACTCTACTCATTTTACCGCATAAATCAATACCTAAATATTTCAATCCAAACAAAATCCCGTCACGTGACAAACACTAACCTGAGGCAGATTGGTTGCAAATGCTATGGTAACAGATAAGACAAACTTATCTGTACACTTGCCCATGGGACCAATCTGGTAGAAACCTTCGGTCTCATCAAGGATTGGCTTCAGGTATTTAGACTCATAGTACACAGGTACATCTGAAGAAAGAATGCACAAGAAATTATACTATAAACTAAATATAAGTCTGTCTCTTCTAGATTATAACATATTTCCACTAATAATATTATACAACACTTAGAGCCTTTGTGTAATAAATATGAAGATTACCTTTAAATTTTTTTGATGTGTTACCATTTGTTCCTCGGTAGGATGTTTGGAAAGCACAGTCAAATTGATAATCACCTTTCGAAATATTACAATAATGAAAGTGTTGGTAGCCCATTTTTTTGGCAGCACTCTTTTCAAATATGAGACAGTATTATGAAGGGCACAGCAATCATGCATGCTGTTGAAATCTTATTTTCCTGGTCGCAATAATGTAGTAGGTGTGCCCTGCCTCTCCCAAACTACTGTACACAAAACAGGAGGACCACTAAAAAAAGATTTCCAGAAAAGGAATAACCAAAACACTAAATGTTTTGCGTGAATTTTGCTGTCTAAAAGATAACAGTTATATTTATGAAATTTGCTGCCATGTGTGATTTTATGCACATCTGGATATTAAGACTATTTATTTTGGGTCTAGATGTGTTTATACCAAGTATACATACAGTTGTTGGATGGTAAAAGATGAAACACTGCAAATTTAACCTGTGGAAAATTTTCGGGAGCTTCAGCAGTGTCATTATTAAGATTATGGGTTCAAATCCGACTCATACCTATGTTTGTGGGATCTTACTCTCAGCTAAAAATAAATATACTGTACCAATCAACATTTTGCAATGTCATAACTAGATGTAGAGTTCAGTAAACAGACTAGGGGACTCAGATGTACTATTACATAATTGATGGCACATAGCTCTCTATGTCAGTGAAACTGAAGATTTTATGACCAAAATAGTACCCAGAAAAAGGTAAAATTAAACAATTTCATGTTGCACTCGAAAATTTTATAATAAATTTTATTATGAAACTTAAGAAAATAATAAAAATACACCATGATTTATGTGATTTTCTATAATAATTTTGTGTAAATGTCAACCTCTCGCCCCCCACCCGCAGGCCTTTGACCCAGATATTTTCATAAATAAATATGCCATAACTTTAAACCAAAACACGATATTGATATATTATTGAGAAGACCATTAAAAGCAGTGACAAAGCTTAATGTAGTGTACCATAGCCCACAAATTCACGGTACATCAATGATATTAGAGCACTATATGGGTGTCCAGTAGCCAAAAACCATTTATTGTTTTTTATAATAATTAAATTTATTTAATATAGTTAGCTGTCATATATGTGATCTGACATTTATCATTGTTCAATTTCCAAATACATACAGTATGTGTGTGCGCGCGTGCACACGTGTGTGTGTACTTAAATAATTAACTTTTTTGTTTTAAAGATTATTGAGAAATGTTTTCAGAACAAATGGTCAACATAATATTCTTTAAAATAAAAATGGTTAATTACAAATTAAAGACCATACATTTTGCACCTTATGTGCAACATCAATGGTACAGTATATTGATTTTTAGCTGTCTGTCTAGCTAGCTGTTCCACATCCCTAGGTACAAAGTGTGACCAGTGTAGAGGCTAAATAACCTAACTTGTTCAAATTTGAAATTATCCACCAAAATCAGGGGTGAAGGAAGGCCCATCGTTTGGGTATGGCAAACCAGGATGATCGGCCTGGATTCTATATGTCTGGAGGCCCGATGACCGTATCAGGTGTATAAATGCATTAGGGGTCAAAAGCTAATATCATGATGAACATTTCCTATTTGAACGTGACATTTCAGGAGAGCAAACATTTCTCGTAATTTTTTTTACATGAATCCAACTCCATGCCATCCAGCCAGGTAATGCTTTTATTTCAAAATCAATCACCGAACAGTTGGCTCTACAGCCTTTTCAATAGTAGCCGACATCTGATGCTATACATCATCTATTTTACAGTTCCTCATCGCCTATTTTATTGGCAGAAAATCAGTCAGCTAATTTAGTTTTGCCGAAAAATTGGCCTAGAATGCATCAAATATTCCATTTCCCATCTTTTTTCAGGGGAGAGCCATTAACCCTCCATTGCAATGGAGAAGGGCCAATAGTGTGACTACCACTACTCCCCCTCCCCGCATCCATACCTCCCTCCAGCAACCCAGCGGCAATACTTTTTGTATGGGGTCACCTACTCTATTCCCTACTGAGAAGGCTGCTCTATGGTCCAGTGGATGAGAGCGTAGGACTTTCTTATTCATGGTCATGCTGTGTGGGAGGTCGGCACTTCGAATCCCAGCCGTGGCACTATAGTAAGGCAAGTCTTTCATCCAACCAGGCAACCGGCAAGGTTTTCTCTGGACAACGAATATACCATATATTGTAAATTCTAAATTCGTTTCGAATGTAAGTCCTAGAGGTGAAGCAGTAAATAACCGACCATATACATCTTCCTCATCTGAGGTAGCTAAGCCACCTAAAATAATTGCCATTTCAGCCATTATTATTATAGATTAAGAGTAAGTTGGTCGAATTTGAAAACACAACCTCTTGTATAACAGTATATGGTCTAGTGATTGTCTTGTATAATAATGTATGGTCTAGTGATCGTCTTGTATAATAATGTATGGTCTAGTGATCGTCTTGTATAATAATGTATGGTCTAGTGATCGTCTTGTATAACAGTATATGGTCTAGTGATTGTCTTGTATAATAATGTATGGTCTAGTGATCGTCTTGTATAATAATATATGGTCTAGTGATCGTCTTGTATAACAGTATATGGTCTAGTGATTGTCTTGTATAATAATGTATGGTCTAGTGATCGTCTTGTATAATAATATATGGTCTAGTGATCGTCTTGTATAATAATATATGGTCTAGTGATCGTCTTGTATAATAATATATGGTCTAGTGATCGTCTTGTATAATAATATATGGTCTAGTGATCGTCTTGTATAATAATATATGGTCTAGTGATCGTCTTGTATAATAATATATGGTCTAGTGATCGTCTTGTATAATAATATATGGTCTAGTGATCGTCTCATATAATAATATATGGTCTAGTGATTGTCTTGTATAATAGTATATGGTCTAGTGATTTTCTTGTATAATAATATATGGTCTAGTGATCGTCTTGTATAATCTTGTCTTTTTTGTTATATTGGAAATAATTCTCTAGCTTTCTAGCATTAATACGTATCTAAAATTAGCCATAGCTTCAATATTACAATATATAAATATGTCATGGTGTTATTCCTGTTGTGGAGGTCACCATTCAAGGTCACTCCTATTCTCATATGATGTCACTCAAGCGGAAGCTGTCGAGTATCAATCTCATTATTAATGCTGACAAAGACATCACGTTAATGCGAGTATAAAGACGAGACCATTTACAAACAAAATGTCCTGTTTCCTTTCAAAACGGTTACACATGTTATGACAAAATTGTGTCCAGAATTGGTTTAATGTGGGATGAATAAATTGCTAGGTTATGTTAGATAGAAAGATGACTTTCAAACCCTGTCCTTATTAGCATGTAAATATGAACAATTTATTGAACTTGCTCTTCAGATGATATCTGTCCATAACAGTTGGCCCGAGGCATCATATCAGTAAATGACAGGGGTCAAAGCCTTACTGACACGGTCTAGATATTGATTTTATGGGAGATGTTCTATCTCATACTGATCCTGTAACCCCTCGAGGTCATCGCCGACAAGAGAACTTGCACACTTTGATTTGAGGCACCTCATGCCCATGAGGCACCACATAAATACGCTCTGTACCCATAAGACATCAATCCTAGATATAAGAACTGTGTTTACAAAGGTCACTGCTATCTTATTTTTAGCAATGAAGATGTACATCTCCCAGATAGAGACCATCTCAACACAGAACACACTGGTAATGTGAAGTAACAGTGGACAACATGGCATTACTATTTGATGTGTGTGTGTGTGTATGTGTGTGCACATGTGTGTGTGTGTGTGGTTATGTATGTTTGTGTGTGTGTGTGTGTGTGTAGGTGTGTGTGTGTTTGTGTGTGTGTGTGTGTGTGTTTATATATATATATATATATATATATATATATATATATATATATATAAATAGATAGATAGATAGATAGATAATATTGATAATGACACTTTAACATACATATGTAGACTAATTAAGTGGCTGTTTTGTTTATTCTCAGAGCTAAACTCATCTAAGACATGTCATTGAGAGGTCACAGCATTTAATGAGACGCAAAGCAGACATGGGGTCAATTCAATTCCGGAACTGATTATTTATAAAAAAAATGGAATTGGAATTGATAAATTTTGAATTGGAGTCTGCTACAAAACAAATTAAATCCACAAATTAATTTTTTAATTCAGAAATATTCCTTCCATGACAATCCTACTTGGAATATAAACTAGGGTACTCGGAGTAGGTATTCTAAGTAGGTACTCGAAGTACCTACTCATGGTAAAAAGTATTAGGGAAAAAAGAGTCTGTAAAAAATGGAATCAGAACTGATAAATTTGAGGTGGAATTGGAATTGACTAAATGGAATTGACCCCCATGGCTGACACAAAGTAATACTAATTAAACCAATTTAAACAGCCAGTCAGCTATCTCTCTCTCTCCACGGACACACACGCGCGCACACACACAGACACATGCACAGACCTGCATACAGAGCATTGATGGATTAAAGTAAACAAGCCCCGCACTGAAAATATTCTTAAAAGACGGCTGTTATCCCAGGTACTCACAGATGACGACTACTGCACAGCTGCCTAAGTAATACATGACCGAGCAAACAGAATTACAGGTAGAGCTACACAGCTGGAGATTTGTTTATTGTCAATCACATAGGACTGAGTCAGGTTTTTAAATTATCATCACTGGTCGCTTCTCAAATGACGCATCACCTAGAAGTGGCTCTCTTGGGAAACACAGCTAACATCGGGATTTGAACCCCGATGTGGCGGGAAAACGTGGAAGAAGTGTCCATGAAAAGTCTTTCATGCCACAGTTCTCGGACCTGTGTGAGACGTGACCTTTAAAGCACGTGTTCTAAATCTGTTGTATACAGTATTTACACACAAACAATCAGGTAATAAATATGTATTAACATGTGAGCCGTGTCAGCTTGCATCGATAATAATGCGTAATGTTAACTTCCCATTATATGATCAGTTCTTCAATATATACACATCCATACATTGATTTTCCATAAAAAATTCAAAATATGGTTTAAAAATTGAAGACACCATTTTCCATTTCAGTTAGAGCGTCTCTTTAAAAAAGTAAGAAATATTATTTTATGTGCAAGATAAATATGCGGTAGACAATTTCTGCGACATATACACAGTCAACATCTACTGAGGTTGGCGGTCAGCGAAGCCCTATAGTAGCATGTAATTTGCTAATTGTTTGTAACTTTACGTTTTGGGGGATTCACAGAACTAAATCAATCTTTGAGTTCTTGCAACAGATTCATTACTTGTTATTGAAAATAAATCATCAAGTTGGGAATTGTAATAGACATGTTATCAATATATGAAACATGATTATGATCTCCGTGATCTCACGATTGGTAAAAGAATGTTTTTATCAAATGGTTCAGCGAGCCCGGTGAAACGCGACCCGACCCGCAAATGGACGTTCACTAGATGGCGCAGTCGTCGCGGAAATTGTCTATTGTACATTTTTATGATGAAAACATAAAGCAGGAAAATCTGATTTGGATAACTGGTCTTTCCCGGAGTTGGTCAGACTTTTAGTGTTTGTGTTGGACTGACCTAAATGTTTATTTCACCTTGAAGGGTCAAAGGAAGAGAAGAACGCTTGTAATTAAGCACAGTTCCAAAGATTTTAGACTGTTCTGCCTGGTGACACCACGGCGTACATCATAAATTATTATAGGCAGAAAAGGGAAAACAAAATACTCGACCAAACAAGAAGTAATAGGAAATGCCTTCCAAAAACATAATTATCACAAAATCCAATGGAAACGCTCCAAAATCACGTCCACAATCAATCATTTTAATAATCAACCTTAAAGTAGTAGCAATCCAGTGTATTTGGCATATTTAACTAGTAAGTTGTATATTTCGATCAATCTTAGTGCAGTCAAGAGCTGTCCTAGTGTTATATCTTAGCACTGATTTAGTGTTAGATCAGATTACTAAGTTGTAGTATGGAGAACACCAGAGATAATAAAAAATAAAAATACACATATCAATGATGTATGAGTACGGTATATATTGGTTACAGGGCAATATTTGCTTACCATATATATTTACTATATAACATATCAATCACGTATGGCAGGTTTCTCAAGAGTTCTCAATCTATTTGCTGGTATCTTTGGGAATTAACAATAACGTACACAATATCATTTCACAGTTACCGTAACCACTTGTCGAAGGTCAGTAATATTATTTCAATGCATTAAGGTGATCGTGTGTAGCCAACATGCCCAGCCATCAGTGATAAATGGTTCTGGTTACGAAAAGGCTTTGGTGACGAACATTCCCAGAGTCTAAAAAGAGATACTTAACAAAGTCCGACAAGTGGAGCATCATATAAGTTCAAAGATGTCAGTTGGCATCATTCCTTAAGGATAGAAAGCCTTGTGGAGCATCAGATAAGTTCAAAGATGTCAGTTGGCATCATTCCTTAAGGATAGAAAACCTTGTGGAGCATCAGATAAGTTCAAAGATGTCAGTTGACATCATTCCTTAAGGATAGAAAGCCTTGTGGAGCATCAGATAAGTTCAAAGATGTCAGTTGGCATCATTCCTTAAGGATAGAAAACCTTGCCTTGCACATATTATTATAGATAATCAGCAGATTCTGGGCCCTAGATATGAAGCTGACTATCCCAGAAGACTAAATAATGATCACAATAATAGTAATAATAATTATGTTCTCTTCATCATTGTTAACATTACCTTCTGCCCTGAGGACAGGTGACCTTGATTCCACACCATCACCTCCTGGTTGACCTTTATCGTCATCAATATAAATACCGAGGTGTATCTCGGGTTTGGATTTGTAATATTTGGAGTGTAGTAGTGGATACCACTTCAGGATCTGTCGGAATATAATGCGATTTATTAGTGAAGTATGTTTACATCATTAAATTAATAACATGGTTGGAATCTGCCTAGCCCACAACACTGACCTAACAACGCAGATAACTAGTGGTACATTGACACGGTGTCTGGAGTTCAGGAACTTCAACGGTGTTATAAATGGATGACGTACGGCAATAGTCTGTGTTTAAGTGGTGGAGAGTGAGGCGGATGCTGTGCCATGATGATTTCTGGAGAAGTCATTTCCTCACCTATTTTCTCCATTTGAGAAGAAGAGAATACCCACATAATATAACCGATGCTGCCACTTTGTCTAACTTAATGCAGCTCCATATGTATTTATAATCATAGTTATGCGAAGGAATAATCCCCGTCAGAGCAATGATATTGGTCAACAAATGGATGTTTATTCCTGTGTTAGATTGCTGATGATGCTGGAAATGATTCAGCAAGTCTAATTTCTGCAGATTATTAACAAAACATTAATAACAGCTGTGAATTAAAGACCCAATACCCCTTTTTCAAATGTTTATAATAACATTGACTTTATCTGTCATTATTAGTCACACTCTGTCACTGATAATGATATGTTTTTTTGTGGATAGAAACTTCATAACCAGTTTGTGTTTACACATTACATTTGAGGCTGGTCACATGATTTATTGCTAATTTATTACTCAGTAGAATGTGCGAGCAGTCTTAATGTTGGCACACGGAGATGATGACTGATGTTTTAGTCAGTTCAAACTCAGGTGGTAGTGATCTGTGATCCAACGTACAACCAGTTAGACCAAGGAGGCGCCCTGGCACACAGAGAGTGATACAGAGTCACAGAGAGTGATGATGTTAGACACATATACTGATATAGGCATCTTAAAGTCAAACTAAAAAATGCACATGTGTTGATGACATCAGTACACAACTTTGTTCATGAAACTTGCTAAGTGAAAATGGACAGAAGTGAATATTCATGAGATTTTGCACCTGATTGTTAGCCAGAATCTGAATTTCTATTACGTAGCGACAATTAAAACATCTACATATTTTCTTCTTTATTGTTTAATAAAACTACAGTCTAATAAACTAAATAAATAAAATAGCTAGAATTAATACAGTTTTAATAAAAAATTGTATATTTTGGAATAAGACGAAGATTTATAAAGAACTGCTTTAACATCAAAATAATCATCAGATGAAATCACATGCGATGGACAATGATGATTGTGTTATCAACTGACACATAAACGGATGAAACCATCCACATGAACGTTTCTTTGTTCTCACATACAATTAAACTGAAATAAAATATTAATTTCTCTAGTTTATAAATGAACTACTTGACACACCGAGTAATTAGTGATGATTGGTAACGATTTAGGTTATGTCAAATACAAACTGTTAAAACGTTGTTTGAGTTGTAATGGATGCCAATGAGACTACAATATGAAGTATTTTCAGTGGACTCATCGTAGAAAATCACCAAAAATTGTATATCTCGTCTAAATAATTGTGAGCCAAGCACCCCTACATTATATCTACTTCCACGGTATATTAGAATGGGTTATAACAGAGCCAAACTGTACTCAACAGATAAGAAGGATGTGTTTGTTTGTCAGATATTATTTGTTATAAATATTACGATTGACATGTAAACCAAGACCTTTCTTATAATTAAATCTCCATTTTTTTAGCAAATCAGATATCTTATTTACGACATTACTGAAATGAACAGTAATTAATACTGCAATTACCCAGAGATTCATATCTTACATGAATGACTCGATAGATATGCATTATCTAAATATGCAGATATTCTATGCACTATGTTGATATTGTTCTATTTGTTGACATAAACTGAAGAGTTGTTTTTTATTTCATCAATTCTTTTCTCTCATAGTCATATCAGTTATAATTTCCTTTCAGCATTGCTGTAACACACAACAACAACAATCATTCAATCAGCAACCACATTTAAATTGCTTCCCCAGTCAGCCAATTAAATTAATACCATACAACCAAAAAGACAGATAAACAAATATTAGCATATATATATATATATATATATATATATATATATATATACACACATCGATAATACGCCTCCACATTGCTGGGCTCTGCCCATAAGGCGGAAGGTGGGGAGGGGGCGTTTAAAAAAATAAATGAATGATAGACCACTGAGTTGTTTAGCATGCCTGTCTATGTGGTCCGTCACCAGGCATCGCAATAACATGACATCAATAACACATGAGTTAATGGCCTAGGTCAGGGTCATAATCAGACACATGGCACCAACGTCATGTTATAACTGAATCGCTCAACACCATCTGCTATAGTTATGTAAATACCAAAGTCAATGGTGCTGATTTACTATGATGGTATCGGCTCCCCGTGAAATGGGCGTGTCCCGGTAAAGGACTGCGTCTTGAGACTTTGTGTGGTTCATTAGAAGGTCACACGCTAGATCTATTCCCCACTTATATTGGCTAAATCAGGCAGACTTATTATGATCTGTTCATTCACTTTCACTCAGTAAATTCATTATATAATCACTGTCTGCCGACGTCAGAGGCAGATCTGAGACAGTTACATTTTGTACTTAAATATCGTCATTAGCAAAATAGCAGTGTTGTTGTATCAACATCGAGAAACAGGTGTCAAATTATTGAAGGTAGCCAGAACTTGTTTATAATTTACATACATTGTAATGTAAATGTAAACAAAAACTCCAATTAACAGGTGGGATTGTACAATTGTGAATCAGTATCGTCATATATTTGTTATGAATGAAAATTAATACAGGATGAATATTGATTAGCTTTTTCTTGATGCTTCACACACACACACGATAAACAATCCACAGAAAATATTACTATATCTAGACACATTTTTTAAATGCAACTTTAACTTATGATACATTCCAAAATCATATGTCTAGACAGTATACAAATTTCAACGTAAAAGTAACATATCCAAATAAAGTCACAGTGTATCTGCCCCTCATCTAGCTGGAAGTATCTTGTTTATTTAAATCTATGCCAATTAATCTCTAGATGTTACGATAGCGTTGGTAAAAGAATATATACAGCAGACACCTGAAAACATAAACTGAAAGACACTTACGGGGGGGGCTTCCCCATATATCAATTCATTTTCAACAAAGTCTATCTCTGTTCATGGAAGTTTGTGAACATAAAATATTATTTGGTATTGAGGTAGTTATGAAAACATAATATGTTGACTGACATGATCTTAATAGTTTAGTGAGGAATCTAATATATATATACATATATATGTCAAAGCAGGGATTCTTATAATTACAAATAATTAATTTGTTTTATTATACCTTGATTCTGTAGATAATCACTCAAACAACAAAGTCACACGCTTACTCAGAGAAATAGAATTTGTTTTAAATAAAAGTCAATTCTCTGTTTAGGCTTGGCACCCTTCACACCTTGCTGAGGGGCGACCTTTATACAAAAAACACCATATACACTATACAGGTTCGATTTGAACCTGGATTTGGGAGTTTTACAGTCCTGTGCTCTAACTATTGCACCACTGAAGCATCCAACAGCTCACACAATTCTGATAAATATCTGTTGTCTACCTTGGCCATAATTATAAGTTTATCTTACATCAATGAGAAATGTTTAATTTTGTTATCATTTCATTTCAGTTTAGAATTATAACATACCTGGTAACATTCATCAAACTGATACACACAGATAAAAAAAGAAATGTAAAAAATTGTGTTACCACATCCTTTCTGGTTACACACACTCAATTATTAAAACTATTTTGGGTATGAAGACACATAACAAATTTGTAGCCATTGTAGTAAAATTGATTTTCCTAAAAAAATCAAGGAATTTCACAAATTTAATATATATATATCCAGAATAGTAATTCATAATAAACTAGATATGAATCAATTTCCCATCATTCTAAGTTAAAGATCACAGATGACACTACTGTAGACTGAGCATACCTGTTGATTTTGAGCCGATCTCAGATCTAAGACCACAAAGCCTATCGCCTCCTTGGCAGAGGTCTGTGTGTCCACGGCATATATCTGTACCTTGATTGAAGTGCGCTGCAAGCGATGCTGGTGCAGACCTTTCTTGTCCAATTCCCAGGCCAATTCTTGAGTGAAGTCAGGAGATTCGACATGGTCCGTCGGATCTGTCGCTAGGAGTTCACCATCAAAACGAGCTTCGGCTATCAACTGATGTCGAGGACGTCTTGGGAATTTTCGTCCTGGATCAAATAATTAAAACTGGTCAAGAAATCTGAACGTGAAGTGGCATATGATGATGAGAAGTTTCAATTACAGCTATACATTATCTTTTATTGTTCTATGTTTGTTGTGTACATCACGGATTGGGAAGAAGGAACATTGTTGGATCCCTCAATCATATTATGTGTCACTTTTTCCCACTTATGTTCACCTACAGTGATTGTTTTTATGCATTCCAATTACTGTAGTATTTTAGCTGATCCATGCTCCCAGGGTACTATACACACCTACTATTATACACATGTCATTTCAGTCTTGTTTTAACAATCACTTTCAAGTCAGACTTGGCAAGTTTTGATTCTCGACATTCGACTCAAAATAGTAACTGGTATTTAATAATTTATTCATAATGTATGACATGGTGTGTAATAATTCAATGTGACTTCACCCGTAGTCTTCAAGATTTAGTTTTTGGTATTCCCCTGCTTTATTCCACTGGCTTTGGAATGGTGGTCTTTTGGACCTTTCTCTACACAGTGTATTAGCCAGGAAGTTAATTGAGGGGGATCAAAAGTGCAATCTTCCTTAAAAGTTCGAAATTTGAATGCACTCACAGCCACTGAAATGCATTAAAATAACAATTTACTTAAGACATATTTTATATAAATTTAGGTGATCCGGTGCATTTTCTGTCCATCCAGTTGGCAGCCAGGAGGATGTCTGGCTAACACTTGTCTCTAGACTATGACCCACATCAGGCCGTCACACATTATACTATAATTTATAGCCCGGATCTTTGTTTGTTGATACTGTTATTCAAGGCTGGGAAAGTGTTGTTTTTCGTGGAACACAAAAAATATCAATATAAATATAACCAACCAATGTCCTTGATGAAGGTCACATAGGTGCTTTTACAGTATTACAAAAGGAACAAGTCTCTTAGGTACCATGCTGTTCAATAACCGTATGGCCTGTTCAGGATCAAACTGTTCCATCTCTGGTGACAGACATCCACAATCGTCAATATACGAAACTGTCTTATCCATGAGTCATAAATAAAACAATATCACTATTTACAAACATAACCTCAATTACTAGTAAGCCGTAACCATGGCAACAACAACGAGTAAACAATATTTATTGTAAATAACTGACAGATGATAGATAGGTGATCTTCAGATTAGTATCTCACATTCAATGGAAGTTAAAATGTTTTGTATCAATTTGAAAATTAATTTAAAATTTCAGACACTGTGGATCACTGATTAGGTTATCAATGTACTGGATGAAAAAAAGTGAGATCTATATTAAATATTCTTTGAAGATGTAAAACACGCTTGCAGTGATCACTTTCTGAATATTTTAATTTCTATAGCTATCCATTCCTGAATACTGTTTTTGTATTCATGTATTATTCCTGTTCCATGATAATAACAAAGTACGGTTATGAAACGAAACAAATAAACTTATAAAATCAAATATACTTAAATGAAATTGCAGTGTTCCACCTCACCACATCACATAATTGAACCAATGAGTGATTAGTTCAGCTGTCAAATATTCTCAAGTGAAATTGCATTTTCCTGATTATCTACATAGCCATGTCACATAGTTCGAACTGTGAGTCAGTGAGAGTCAGTGATCGGTTTAGGTTGGTCATAGTTGGACCTAATATAATTGAGAGGTTACAAATTGATTGATTCCAGAGATGATCCGCATACAGTGAAAGTCATACGCTTGTGTGTACGTACTAATTAGCAAAACAAATGATGGACGAGAGTTATAAATTATCGCATTGTACCAAACACAGTTAATCTCGCCTCTCACTACTGATATCAGGTACTAGGTAGTTAGATCAAATGTTATAATGGAAACGATAACAAAGCAGTTTGATATGATTAAATACGTTATTTGTTCTAAATTGAACATTGATGACAAATGATCAAAATGATCAATCACAAGGCGTTTGAACAATATTGTCACATAAGAGTTAGCTAGCTGGAGCACTCTAGTCGGTGGTAGTATCAACTTGGACTGGTTGACCTGAATGCGATCTTTCACCAGTCATACAAATAGTAGACTATTACCACTCCAGCGGTTAGTGAGCTCCGGTGGCCTAGCAGTTAAGCACCCGGCACTTGGTGCCAACGGTCGCAGGTTCGAACCCCGTAAGAGGTCGAAACTTTTCCAGGGATTAATTTCTCGGCTCACTACATCGTGGGTGGCTGACCACGTTAAATGGCGCTGCCGTCTCCACTGAATTATTTAAAATAAAGGGGGACGTTAAAACCCCAACCATCTGGCAGTGACCACCCTCAGGGTATTTCGGCTCCATCTTTCCGTACTGCTACCCTGTGAGTGGTGAGGGAGGAGCGTTTCTCAACCACTGGCAACATAGAGGCTGTGCTGATTAAGCGACAGCCTGGGGATTCTCCCCGAACAACAAAACCAAACTCCAGCGGTATTGGATCAGAAAAGGTGCTAATGAGTTTTGGCACTAGGAATGCTGTCACATAATGTTTAGCGATAGATCCAGGTTACTGGAATGAGGAAAAGGGTGATAAGAGTCAGAGCTCAGCTAGACTAGATAACGTACTGATTACAAATGTGTATAAACAGTCATTCATATCTTTTACATATATAAAATATAAATCTCTGTTCATATTTCAACTGATTCAGGTATGTACACTTACTGCAGATGAGTACAGATGAACGAAAGGCTTTTTTTCAGGGCCACTATAATAGCTAGCAATGACAGGCAAAGGTTCTCAATTTGGTATGGAGTGATCCATTGTGGTGGAAAATAAATCATGGATTCTGTGTTTTGAAAAGAAGTTTTTTTCAAACATAAATTTCCTGCTGATAAAATACAACGTTTTCTGTATTAAACAGGTATCAACAAATATTAATATGGCATAATTAATCCTAAAAACTGGTGTGATAACTGACTTCTGACAAGCCACTAACAAAACATTTTTTCCCATCCATTGTCTGGTTGACTTATATACATTTGTTTACGATGGTAACATTCCAATATTACTCTGAACCTAAATAGATCAGAATTTAACAATTCTTGACATTTTAATAGTTGATTCCAGATTAATCTTGAAAATATCTGGATATTGAAAATCCCAGTTGATTTGATTTTTTTATAGCTTAGGTGCTGCTCATAATGTGGCTACATGGCTAGGCATGATTCACTAAGGAGGTATATCAGAAACACAGTATGGGTCAGATTTGAACCAACAACCAGGAGGTTTGCTGCAGAGTGCCCTAATCACTGTGCCATCTGAGCTCCCTATATATAGAAAATGCTAGTAAACATTTACAGCTGCTAAATGTGACAATAAACCTAATCAATTGTGGATCAAAGACACATATTATCACAGTTATAATGCAATACAAAACAAGAACCAAAAATATAACAGACAGTACTATATGACCCACAGACTTATTTAAAAAAAAACATATTTTTAATCAAACAAACATTCTTTTTAGTCAACATAACAGGGACATGTCACTGAACTACTTAATTATCCCTAATTTTATCAGATCAATTGTCTACCAGAGAGAGAATAGAATCAAATATCACACTAAGTTCACTATATCAGTCTATGATTCATCAATAGACTGATATTTATTCAAATGTATCAGCTGCCAAATAGCATGAATATATTGAACTCCATACTATTATTATAATATTATTATATAAAATGATATTATATATGGTTAACAATTAAAGTAATGGATCACAAACTTGGTAATTGAGCTTTCTGATGGGTAATTATTTTTTTAAATTCTTTTATTTTCTCTTTTCCCAGAAAGGTTTTATGTGCATGAAATAGTTTTATGTGCATGAAATAGTTTATGATATACACCAGAGAGGCACCTTCAAGAGTAAAATCACAAGTCAGTTTGGTTTTTCATTCAGTTTCATAATTGGCCCTAAACCTGGATCAATGCTACTTGCTGTATTTCATCATAAAAACACACAAGTTTATCATTTGGAAAAGAACACGGTCCCTTATAAAATAGTGTTTGAAATATAAACCAGAAAACCAACATTTCTTTATAAATATTTTGTTAATATCAATTTGTAGATTGTGGAAAATTTGTTAAATTGGAAATCCTTATTCTTTTGTACAACCATATTAATTGTACTGGCTATATCCAAACCCACTGACTGTTGACACTAATGTAAAATCAATTAAGATACATAATCTTTGTGCCTTTTCAGGAATGAATAGGAGAATGCATTAACTGAAATAATCCAACAGTTAGATCACAATGTATAGTGATATTACGCACCATCTTGACAACTGGTGCCGTTTCTAAACGGGACTGTCCTGTTTCGCAACTGGTATGGTTTTAAGATTGCCTGCCCGTTTAGCAACCATGTGGCAATGAAATGTCGCACCATTATTTCAAAATTTTCTGTATTATAGGCCAGTTATCTAGCAAAATGATACACTGTTGTGAAAATTAAATTGAATATAAATCATACAGACCTCTATTACTGGTCATATATATATGAACAAATAAATTCAGAAAACAGTAAATTATTGGAAGTTGTTGAAACGGTCCTCTTAACGTTTCAAAAGGGGAAGCGGACTGATTCAACGAGACGGTTTTAAGGAAATTTTATATACATATATAATGATATATATAAATGGATTTAAATAAAATTTATAAATGACCTGATCATGCCGATGCTGTGCTGAATGAAGTGGTTGCCAAACGGACTGCCCATCCTATAACTACGAGGCTCGCAGCACGTTTGCGAAACGAGAACGTCCCGTTTTAAAATGGACAGGGCTGCCAAATGGGTCGATACAGTGACACCCTAGTCAGATGTACCTAAAATCCATTAATAAATTTGAATGATCAATTTTATTCTCACAGTGACTATGCAATTTTGAAGTTAGTACTAAAGTCAGTATTAAAATTTTAAAACTTTTCCGGAGATGACACACTTTTCCACCAGCAATCTGTTGCACTGAGTACATGCAGTAGTGTATGATTGGAGGACCTGAGTTTTCAGGATGATGTTCTAATGGATACAAGTTCATATACTCCGGTGACAAAGCTTTGATACATTTACAAGTTGTTAGAAAAATATTGAAATGGATACATCGTCTAACAGGTAGGTAATGTATTTTTTTCATGAATTGAGATTATATGATCATATATTTGAGTATTATTAATTATGTACCATTCCGAATTATAAATGAGTAATGTACAACAGTCCATATAAGAACTAAGATGTAACAAAGCTGTAATAAGTATTTCCTCTGTCAATAATGCTTTTAGACAGTGAATGTTCTAAAGATGGTAGTGGCAGCATTGCATAATGATGTGACATATTCATTCATATCACATTATCAGGGCACAAAACAAGTCAATGGATTTTGCATAGCAATTACTGAGCTATGAAAAACTAATTCTGCACATAGCAAACAGGATATTTACATATCATTTTAAGGTAGTGTACTAAAGCAGCCTTTTCAATGGCAGTCCACGCCGTACATCGTCTATTTCATGGTCCATCGGTGCCTATTTTATTGGCAGAAAATCGGTTGGCTACTTTGGTTTTCACCATTTCCCCAATTCTTTCAGGAGAGAGCCCCCAAAACCCCTCTTCCAATGGAGAAGAGCTAATACTGAGTTACTGTGACTGCCACTACCCCATGACTTCACCCTCCCCCCTTCGCTCCCAGTATCCATACCTCCCTCCAGCAATGCCACAGCAATGGCGTTGCAGTGTTTTTACAGGCCGCCACAGGTGAGCTGCTGTCTACTTTTTGTAATGGGTCGTCTACTCTATTCCCTAATGAAAAGGCTGCTATAGTGACTTTTGAAGTTATGAAAACTATAACTGTTTATAGTTTTACAATTTAATGCACGTTTTACAAGTTAGAAATATTCAGCTAATTCTTGGTACTCTGGTACCATCTTTAAATAATCTTGTCGCTGTGCAGCTTTCACCACCTTTACTAAAACAAAAATTCTACTTCTTCCAGGTATAAGTATATTAATAATTGTCATCACATGGAGATAATACACATATCAGTAGTAATATTTTTAATGTGCCAATAAAAATAGAGCTCTGGTTGCCTAAACATATATGACATGATAAGATAAACTAGCAGGATACCTTCCAGATTTAGGACTGGCATCTGACTTGGAAATTTAACAGACGCTTATTTAAATAACAGATTGTTATGTAATAACAAAAAAATCACCCTTCACTGATATTACTAGGCAGGTTATCTTACTAAAAAAACTCTATTCAGAGTGGATGTCAAACCACAGCCCAAGTTAAAAATTACAATTGTGTAAAAAATTCTGGAATGTGGGCAAATGCTTGGCATTGATTTAATTCCTAAATGTGGCACAAAGATTTGATAGATTTTCAGATTATCACACAATGAACTATCAAATCAAATCAATCATTGACCCAACGAGTTGCAGAACTTGGACTGCAGCCAAACAGTACTATCCCCATCCAACGCAGTTAAACTGTGAGAAGCAATTCTGGTCCAAAACAGGGTTGGCATTGATTTAACCAAATTGATTAAATGATCGATTTAATCAGCATTAAAAAATCAAGATATTGATTCTTTTCAGATTATACTTTATTTAATTGTAAGTTTTTAAAAATAAAGTTAACATTTTTACATAATGGGTTTGCTTTCATTCTTTAGAAGTACTAAGAATGAAATGTTCAGCCTATTGGGTATATTATGATATTCCACATATTTAGTTATTTTCAGACTTACATATTAATTCTTATGAGATTGTCGAGAATGTTAAAACATTTGAATAAATCATGATATTTCCAACCCTGGTCCCAAATACATTAACAGCCTTAAACAGTAGTTAATATACTAAATAATAATAAAGGGTGACTTGTATGTTAGAATATTTACTGTTTCTGTGCCGACTCGAGTGTAAACAATATTAAGTAGTATTAATATATATCACCACAGTAACTATTGGCTTTGGTGGTCATGTTAGAAAAATTTCGTGAAACGATTCATTATCAATTATTATATATATATATATATATATATATATTATTATATATATATATATATATATATATATATATATATATATATATATATATATATATATATGTATATATAATATAACATATTAAATAAATCTGATGACATGTTTCTATCATGTAGTGTGGTAATGACATGCCTACAGTAGCCATAGACATTTAACATTAATTGTACCATGTGTAGGAGATTAATAGGACTAATTTTGCATTATATATATATATATATATATATATATATATATATATATATATATATATATATTAATGGTTGGGTAATTGTAACGATTACATGATCTCAAGTAATCATAATTGCCATTTCCAGATGCAATGTAATTGTAATCAGTGATTACTTGCACGATTAAATAAGGTGTTTGATTATTTACCATGATATATATCATGCCAGAGATATGGTTTAGTATGTAAGGCAAAAGATAACAATAGAACTGATCTACCCATCAATTGATGGACTGCTGTCACATTTACACACATGGTGATCTGTCAGTTTACCGGTTCTATGAACACGACACAGGCCTGCACCATGCTTGGATGTCATAACTAGCTCCCTTGAACAGCATTGGTGGCTTCCTCAAATGGCAACAACACTTCACACAGTTCACTGACAAGTTTCGTCTTGGTATAATGCACTGAGCTTTCTAAATATCAACATGGTTGGTGCCATATTATTGACCATTTGTCATGTTATAAAAATGATATAATATTCATCATCCTGAACATTAAGGCCCTAATACTTGGTATTATTCATCCCAATAATTATATAGGATACAAAGAAATATACTATGGTTTTATTTTGAAGAACTATATTGATATAAAATGTACTTGTGCATAAACTTTGGATAATTACCTGTATAAGGTTAGATGTTGCCTCTCTACTACTGGACAGAGACATGCCACAATGTTGGCATTTAAACGTCAAATTCGCAACTGTACTGGCATCTTTGGGAGGTAGAAAGTACTCTTGCTCGCCATGCTGATAGAATTTGAGGATGGCAATGATGCTAGGCTGAATAGCTCAGCCTTTTATAGTGACATTACAATGACAGTACAATTGGTTATGCAATGTTTTCCAAATATATCAAAGGAACTAATTCAGTAGTTGGATAAGCAGTGATTGCCAATCACTGCTTATCCAATTAGTCCCTTTGATGTACCTACTTCAAGTAGTTTATATTCCAAGTAGGATTGTCATGGAAGAAATATTTCTGAATTAAAAAATGAAATGGTAAAATAAATTGTGGATTAAAATTTTTTTGTGGCAAACTTCAAGTTCAATTCCAATTTTATCAATTCCATTTTTTTTAAATAAGCAATTTCAAATCCAGAATTGCCCATCAATCCCAAAATAGAATTTACCCCATGTCTGTACTAAACAGACAATATTTAGCACTTAATAATATAAATTAATCAATTTGTAGCTATTAAAGGGCAAATCGTCTATTCTAATTTTACAAGATGAAAGCACCCATCAGGGAGATTAGTAATGAGTGTGTGATGTCCAGTACCCCCAATTTATAATGAGAATATATGGAAATTATTGAGAAACCAGTTCGTTATCATCAAGGTGGAACATTGCAACCAAAGGTACACATTGTCACCATGTGGATAATGTATATAATTGCAATTAGATAGCTAATTCACTGTGACAAATGTTAAATTCGAGGTACAGTCTGACCATAAAACAGTTCAAGATTATAAGATAGAGGAGATCTACAACTAAGAGACTAGTTGATTTCTCACTCAAACATCCTCTCTGTTTACTTAATTTATAACACTTAGACACAGGAGTGAAATGCTTAAGCTTAAGTCCTAAACCCTAGCCTAGCCTTAAGACCAGATATTAGATCAGGGATGGTAGATTTAACCTACTTCCAGGTTTAAGATGGATTGGGTAAACCGATATTTTGGGCTACACTGGGTTGATCTAATTTTCATCAGTAACTGACCAAACAGAACACACAAATTGACACTAAAGCACATAAACAGTGTATTATTTTTAATTTAACAGTGTCTAATTGTTTTCAATGATAGACTATACCTCAAACATAAGGTTATAATGGACTGTGCCAGCAGACTGAGCAGTATGGTACAACAGATATTTTTTTAAAACACTTTTATCATTATATCAAAAATATATATACCAATAGTGAATAGAGTCTTTACAGACTATATCCACAGAGTCTAGACTACTATTATAGTCTACACCTAGTCTATGACTATGTGAGTATGTCCTATCACGATGCTCTATCCGGGAACTGGACTATTCACACTTGATTACATTTGCATTGATGTTAATTTCTCCCTGTTTTATATTTCACCTTTGAGAACCATCGCCCTCGGTTAGTTAAAATACAAGTTATTACAAAACAGATCAAATACAATGTATTACCAAATAGTCAAAATAAAATTTATTACCAAAAAAGTTGCAAGAACCAAATACAGTATATGTAGGAGTTTAATTATGTGTGCATGGTTTGTATATCTTGCTGATGAACACTGTTGTGGTGTTATGTGTCATGCATCACAGGAGAATGGACAACAATGGTTTTGTCACTTATCATGTGTGATGTAGACTGACCAGATCACATGTCATTTTAGATGGACAAATAATAATAATAATTACAAAACTTCTATTGCACCAATATCCTGGATCAACAAATGATAAAATGGAGTGGAAACTTGGGAAGGATAAGCAAGTCTGAAAAGGTGAGTTTTCAAATGAAACTATATGCTATTTGATGAGTTAACATGTTCAGGGAGTGAATTCCAAAGATAGGCAATAGTGCAGAGTTTGACAATAAATAATATATATTATATAATACAACAAGGGCGAGTAACAATAAAGGGCGAATAGTCTTTTTTCTACCAAATGTAAGATTATGTTAATATTCATGAAATGGAGCTTGTGACAGTATCATAATTGCCAATAACACTGGGCGCCCAATAAATATACAGGCCAACAGGGTGCAGTTAAATAGGGGCAGGGAGTTGCACCACTGTGTAATGGCCTAGCTGAAACACTGGTATCAGTATAGTCATTTCTCGCTGCATGACCTCTGACAGGCCATATATAGACAGACCAAATCTGTTAACAGGCTATTATGCCTAAATATATAAACAGAAGTGCAAAGGGGATAAATAAGTAAGGGCGAATAGAAAGTAGTCCATAAGTAAGTCATAACCGCCAGACCTTCTATGTCACTATGAGTCTATGCTTAAGTTATTTAATCCTATGACTAAGTAAGTCACTTAGTCAGTGACTGCTTAAGTCTAACTCTAAGAACAACTTAACGTAAGTTACCCAGGCCAGGTTAAATTTCAATCCTGTATTAAGTATTGGGTAACATCAAACATATCACCGCTCAACTATGATAACAATTATAATAAAAGTGTTAATTTACCAGATTTATTTCGCTCCAAATTAAGGGAATGATTATTGCTTTGACAGATCAGACGTCTGAGAATATTGAGATGACATGTTCAAACAGAACAAATCCTGAAGTAGTAAAAACGTACAAATACCATAACAAATAAGAAATGCGTAGCTTCATACCTGTAAGAACGGACACTACAACTAGAAACTTCTCCTTTTCCACCATAATTAGTGCATGTATTATGACGAAACAGTATGAATTGTGGAAATAATCCGTATAACAACCTAATGTTTGAAAACAGCCGCCATTACTCGTAGAAACCGGAACCGGAAATAAATTGATTTATCCTACTAGTTCTGACATCATTAAAATAACATTATCTAGCATTGCCACATTAAATAATCCAGTTGACTAGTTTTGTATTGTTATAAAATTTTCTGCCCTTGAAAAATACCTCATGAATATAGTAGTAAGCGATAATAATTAATGACATATTTAAAGGGTTGGTTTACGCCCATGGAGACCAGTTATCCTTTTGAGCTTGCGCACTTCGGCGGACCTATGTACGGAACACTCCGAGCGCACATAAAATAGTTCTGCCATAACACGTTATCTTTCCCTTAAATATACACTATATTTAAATTTCTGGCTGTTCTTATACTATTGACTGTTGTTACAGTGACATATTTAATTATGATTCTTTTTTTATGACAAATCGTAAAGTTCGCGTAGTAATATGAAGCCTGACAAACAGAAGATGTAGTGTGACAGGAATCGGCGTGAAGTGAAAACAAGAGCGTTTTCGGAGAAAGATCCTGTGTTTGGACCTCTTCGTTGTACGATTTCACGCCACGTTTTGGTCCAGAATGACTACTGCCATTGCGCTTGCGTTGTGTTGGAAAACATCGGCACGATGGTGTGATATAATGAGGATCTGATCGAGAAAAGGGATGCCCTGGTGAAAAGCCGCTCTGGGCTTTCCAGCTTCAACCATCTTGTTTTTGATTGTCAGCCTGCCTGTCATCGTTTTATTCTGCTTCGCTCTGTGATAGTAATCGCAGAGCTACCCCGCCGGTAAGATGAGTGGGGTACCGAACAAGGACAGGGGCAGATCTGCCGAGGATCCGAACCGCCGAATATCTAAAACCAGCGGCAGAGGCAGCTCGGCACACACCGGCAACCGCGGACAAAGTTCTGGCAATACGGGAGTGTTGATGGTCGGTCCGAACTTCAGGGTCGGTAAGAAGATAGGATGCGGAAACTTTGGCGAACTTCGATTAGGTGAGATGTCGCTCGTGTCGTGCTCTCGATAGTCGCCCCCATCTGAAATTTCAGTAGCAGAAAATCAGAGTCGGTCGGCCTAAATGAGCCCTGTTATAACATCGAGTGAATTGTCAGAAGAAGCCACTTCTGAGTTATGTGGTCCGGTTTTGTCACGATCCGTCCATGTTCTAAGACTCTAGATGCATGATGTTCGCACACCTATTTATTTTACGTGATACAGATATTGGTTAAAAGTAGCCGTTCTTAGTTATGAAAAGAAAACGGGAACTGTGTTGGTGACAGTGTTGTATATGTCTTTTTGCTATTGGAAGATAGTACAGATACTAGTACTACTACTATAGTCTAGACTATAGTATTAGTAGTGTCATTCATACATATTATATAATCAGTAGGTTGTTACTTATCATTAAACAGATGATGCCCATTAAGGGAATGTTATATAGTAATTGAATGTTTATTGTAGATTCTGTGCAAGAAATCGCGTGCTTAGTTTTTAACATTTACCCACACACCATATCGCTAAATGATCAGAACACATGGACATAGCGGTGATAGCCATATGACATTAAGACAATAAAATCCACAATAATTTAAAAATCTGCTGATTGGCCGAGTATTTTATCGGAGCTGTTTGTTGTGTTATTTATCAGTGTGGTTATTGTTCTTGATGCTGGCATTTAAAGACATTAATGGTTAGGCAATGAAGGCAGTTTTTGTTTTACAGCAGAAGCCATGATTCATGGCCAAATGTCAACATTGCAGTAGCAGGTGAATAGTATATTGGCTCTTGTCATGCCGCATCAGTAAGACTGTCGGCTGATATTAACAACCATGAGTGCTTAGTTGTTACGAACTACAAACAAAACGTGGTGCCATAATGACTCATTCTGCACGCCCATCGATCTTTTAACATGTTTGTTTTTTATTTGGCTGGATGAAAGTAAAACACTGTACAGTGTTTGGAAAAAAGGAAGTCGATTGTCTTTGTCAGTGTTTGTGGCACATCTTAAACAATGTGGTATTCATTTTGACATGTTTCAATCAACTTGTGAACTGTACATACTGAGGTAACACTCACATTAGATGGCGGGGAGATCGATTAACAAATTATCCCTTCATTTGTTTTCTTAATTTTAATATATTTTCACACTGGTACTCACTATTCTTGCAACTGGTCAGTGCACATGGCTGAGGTTTGTGCATGCGTATCATGTTTGTAACAAATCATTGGATCAGCTTGATGGGATGTGTTGATTCAGCACAAGATTGATGACAATTTGGTGGCAACCATTTCTGATATATGAAGATGGCTAGGTTAGTGCAATGAACCAGTGTAATATCGGCATCCTCAAAGCCACTTTTACTTCATCCAACATGAAAATGACTAAATTGGTAACGCTTTATCAAGTGATGGTGGCCACCTCCTGTGGTGTTTCGTCCATTATGTTAGATGGTTGTACTACATGCAGTTAGATAAAGTGAGGGTTGATGAAGTGTCTGGATGTGGCGGTGGATTGGTCTGGATCGTACACTATTCTTCACTTGCATCAGATAGAGTCCACATTGAAAATTGGCCAGAGAAAGATGGGGGCCCTCAACAGTGATTGATTGAGAAAATTGTTTAAATGTTGGTGGGTTACTTGGTAATTCTGGAGCACATATATCCGGTGGCTTTGACAGCTGAGACTGTTGTGGCACACTGGGCTCAGTGAGTAAACTTATGTACAAGTTGCTTCACTGGGTTGATTTATACACTATCTTATACTCTGGTGTATTTCTCTGCATCCATTCTAGTTTCATTGTTCTTATTGTAAATGGCTCTGGTTTTATGTATGGATCATTGTGCTGTCACCATCAGAATTTAGTGCTCAGGGTATGTTAGATCACACACACACACATATGTGTGTGTGTGTGTACCTACCTACGTATGTATGTATATATATAATGTGAGAATGGCATAGCATTGGCTTGATTGCTGTGATGTGTGACCAGCATGTTGCTTTTACACAGGATACAGAGCTTATGTGGTGTTACACAGAAAAAACGTGAAGTTTGGCTGTTTTACCTATAAGTGCTACTTTCAATATATTTATTGTATATGTCTAAACTGCTGTCTTGTCCCTGTAAGCAGGCACATAGACCAACTGATATATTATTATAACACTGTAGTGAGAGAGATTCTTAATCATTAACTCATTGCTGCCTAACAGTACTGTCATGAGTGAGCTGGATGTGACCTTCAGCTATGGCATTGTATACAAGTTTAATGTGAAATTATTGCCAAGCTGGCTGATTATTGTTTTGCTGTACCTTACTCTGTGAGGTAGATTGTTTTGCTCCAGGCAGTTTGTTGCTGTAATGCAGAACCATAGGAACCTTGTAATACAGGCATGCACTGTGTGTGTGTGGTACTCGTCACTAAGTGGCTGAGATATATCAGGAGAGCACTGCCCATACCTGTCGTGTTGAACTCCAGTAATCAATAAATGTCACTGTCTATGGATGCCACCTTTCTCACGTTCATTATCTAGTTATATATTTGCTTCGTCATCCTTCACAAAAGAAACAGAGCCAAGTTTATGTGATGGAGATATTAAAACATAAGAGTTATGTGTGTAGTTACTGACCTAATGTATTCATGGAGTATATGTGATGATGTCTATACAGAAATACCAGCATACTATCAGCTTTTTGTTGAAAACAGTGATGGGGTGTGTGTGTGCATATATTATATTTACATATACCTCTGTGTGTGTGTGTTTGATCAAATTTAGTAATATAAAATGCCGTTTTAAACACTGTTGAGTGTTCTGCACTGGATATGCTGTGTGCGTGTGTTAGATCAGATTGTTTTTATTGTTTGATTATTTAATTTTTTTTTGTTTCAGGCAAGAATCTATACAACAATGAACATGTGGCCATCAAACTGGTTAGTATATTACTCTAATGGATTGTTACAGATGTACAGTGATGTTAGAGTAAACAAAGTTAAAGGAAAACATTTATCTAATTTTGATTTCGATAAGATGTACTGAATGACTTTGTCCAGTGTGTTCAACTCTTTCCCAATCTTAATCCAGACCCATAACCCTGATGTTGCTTGGTTTTCAGGAACCTATGAAGTCACGAGCTCCTCAGTTGCACCTGGAGTATAGATTCTACAAACAGCTAGGCCAAGCAGGTAGGAGCCCAGGTCTGTTCACATTTCTCCTACTCTTAACACAGTGTTTTGAGAGACAGTGTGTCTGCCCTCCTACGTCGGGCAGGGCAATGGACAGTCCATTACACATGTTACCACCGGTAGTCGCGGTACATGTATGTATGACTGTTGTGCCAGTTTAGAAGTAGTGCTTTTAAGTCTTAATTCTGCGATGTAATGCATTTAAAGACGCATGCTTGTATATGCAGCATTCTGCTAATAGGCACGTGGCAGTGCCTCTTCAGATGCTGTATCTACCAGTATTGCTAAGTTTCTGATTCTGACGCATTAGTCTTGTTGCTTCTTCTGTGTCATTATCTCTCTGGTTAAGTAAAACAAGTGCACTTGGTATTGGGAATGATCTAGTAACATTCTCATTGTTGACTTGTGTCTTCAGATACCTCAGTCTTACTTTACTTATCCAATTATTTGTACTTTGACATTTCTGTCTGCCGCTTGAGATTCCCGGCAAAAGTTGCCATTCCTGAGTGATCTCGAGTGCTGGCCAAGTGCCTGTAGAAAGCTGCTAGCTAATTTTATCAGCTTTTTAAAGCCCCCTTATAATACAATGAGCATTAAATGGTGTTTTAGATACTGTGGCTTGAGAAGAGATGACACGACTTATAATTTGTGTTTTTAATGATGTGTTGTTTGTTCATAAAACAAGTGGTAATACAGCCACTGGATCACTTAGCTCAATATCACTACTTTTGTTAATTAAAACTACTATATACTAAGAATCGGTAGCAAGATTAATGTTGTTTGTAATCACCAGCTGATTCACAAAATCTACACAAATACTTCATGTCTTGTTTCTTTTTCAGAGGGTATACCACAAGTGTATTATTTCGGCCCGTGTGGTAAATACAATGCCCTGGTGCTGGAATTACTTGGTCCTAGTCTAGAAGACCTGTTTGATCTCTGTGATCGCAAGTTCACCCTGAAAACAGTCATTATGTTAGCCATACAGCTGGTAAGTATGTCAGTAACTGGTCTGCAATATTATAGAAGAAATTAGAAGTGTGTCATTCTGTAAAATGTTTAATAATGTATTGTTAAACATTTTCTGATGGATGACACACATCATTAAACATATTTAGTGTTTTATAGATCAGAACTTTGAATGACTTCAGTTAATAACAACCATTAATAAATCTACATTGTTATTATTGTCTTAATTTTGACCCATCAGCCTAATATCCTAGATGTCCAAAGTACCATGGTTAATCAACTCAGTCACCCCCACCCCCCAAAAAATTATGACGACACAACTTTGGTGTCTGTGGTATCTGAGAGGATGATGCCACTGATACTTCTGTTTGTAAGATGTTTCCCTCTGGCATCACCCACGGCCACATGTACCTGGTTTGATCAGTGCCAAAGCTGAACGAAGCACCCGCTCATTGTTCGCAAAGTCAGCGACCTTTTCTGGCAGGATGGCTGCCTAACAAATAATCAAACGTCCTCATTTATCCAGATGGCATTAGCATTTGCTACCCAGTTAATTATCTTAGGCTCGTATGGAATTTTTATTGACCTGGTTCTCACAACTTTCATCTCTCTTTTCTCGAGTGACGTTGACTACTCGGAACGAAGGGTAACGTCACACGCCCATATTTATTTGTCATGGGCTTCCGGATAAAGAAATTTGAGTCGTTAGCAACCATCCCACCAAGAAAACAAGTCTTTTCTAGTTTTGTTCATTTGGGCAAGTTTTGTGTATGTCTCATGAAAAAGTGAACTTTTTTCTCTCTATTACTGAGTTCTAAACTTGTGGACTTCGCATGAGCTAAGTTTGTTCTGACTGCGAGAGATCATTCAGTATATTAAGTACCAGCATCGCATCATCCTATACTGATCATATGAGCCAGGATGATTACAATTGTTTCTCTTTGTCTGGCTAGTGTTTCCTGTATCACTCTTATATGAGACTGTCCTAACCGAGCCATCACCACGTTGTAACAAGAGTTAACTATGTTGCTCCTAGCAGCCTGTTGGCATATCGGATAGTGTACAGTATAGGATGTGTTGACACATGCGTTGGATATCCGTTAATGTGACTGTATTACACCAGTATTGCTTTAAACGAGCAGTGGTGGTGGCAGCGACCCACATTTGAATCTGCTCTCTCAGTCCTGATGTCCATTGCTGTATTCTATGACAGCCTTTTGTTTGTGCTTCAACGGTTCTTCGGTTCTTCGTCTTTCAAACAGCAGCCAGTGTGTGTGTGTGAGTAATATTGATTCTTGTCCTGTTGGACAAATGTGTTCCTTGATGTGCATTATCCTTAGTGACAGTTCGCTACAGTCGGCCTAAGTGATTACCTTAGGGGGCTTGGGTACTGTGTGAGCCTGGAACATGGAGTTGCTTCACGTATAAATAATTGTGCTCATTATTGGGTCCATGATCAGTGGTTTTCTTTTAGCTCTGCTGTGCATGCACACACACACACACAAACCAAAATACCTCTTTGGGTTACTATCTCTTCATTAGCCTGTCTGATATGTTAATAAACTTGTATCTAGTATATAACCAAACATCTTGTGATGGATAATTGTTTTTCTTCTTCTTTAGATAACCCGAATGGAGTATGTTCATTCCAAGCATTTGATATACCGTGATGTCAAGCCAGAGAACTTTTTAATAGGAAGACAGTCAAATAAGAAGCAGCACATAATCCATATTATAGACTTTGGCTTGGCCAAGGAGTATATTGACTCTGAAACACACAAACACATCCCGTATCGGGAACACAAAAGTCTGACAGGGACAGCGCGATACATGAGTATAAACACACATTTAGGAAAAGGTCAGTCTCCCTTAATCTATCTGGCTTAGTGGTTGTGTGTAAGTGATAGAGAGATTGTTGTATTACAAGTGTAAAAACATTAATACTGCTTTCCTGACATTACTAAATCTGTTGTAGTGTGTGTGTGATATCATTAAGTATAGGTGTGTGTGTTATATCATTAAGTATAGGTGTGTGTGTGATATCATTAAGTATAGGTGTGTGTGTGTGTGATATCATTAAGTATAGGTGTGTGTGTGTGTGTGATATCATTAAGTATAGGTATGTGTATGTGTACATTTTATAACCTGATGATAGTTGTATGTTTTGTGTTCAGTTGAAATATAATTATTTCTTGAGTCATGATCAAACTTTCAGGATATTTTTCTTTCTCTCTCTGTGTGTGTGTCATTGACACATCACTGGCTGTTTTTGAGATTTGTGTGACTCAATGAGAATGATTGTGTGGCTTAATGATTATTAAACATTGATGGCTAGTTAGGAGAGGGAACGAGGAGAGGCCGCTAGTTAGTGATGGATTCTGGGAACGGTGGCACTTTTTATGGGCGGGATGGATATTCTCTGGAGGGGGGTGGGTGACATGTCACCCGATGAATATTATAACACCGCAGGTGTAGTCATTGTTGTTGTATTGATTGGTGGATGTGTGCACTGTGGTGATTCACCTCTGTTACGCCGGTGTAACCATCAACAAGTGCCAGCCTAATCAGATTGTTCATGCAACAGAATTGTGCATGTTCGTATACGAGTGTAGATTAACGAGTCAAGGAGTTCTTGTAGCTGATGAAGAGAGTGCTAGTCATCTGTCTCGTCCTTGTTACCAGTGATATAATTATGTATATACTCTTTGATCGGCACTGGTTCTAAATAGCCGATGGTTCTAATACTTCTGCTTTGAGCATCTTGATGTTAATTCTAAAGCCCTGTCAATCATGCTGCTCTCTCTTTCTATATATATATATATATATATATATATAATTGGGCATTTTTCATCCATGTATATTTCTGCAGGTACTCCGGTAGTGCAGTGGTTAGATCATTGCACAGCAAACCTCCAGGTCGTAGGTTTGAAGCCAACATATACCTGTGTTTGTGGGGTGTTACCATAGTTGTCACCAGCACTGAGGCTTAATTTACAGAGTTGAGCTGTGACTAGACATTGAAAGATTCTGTTCCAGCAATTTTCAGTTCTGATTCTAATTGGTTGACTCAGCCAAGTTAAAGGAGTACTACATAGGGTGTGTGTGTGTGGGGGGGGGGTAATATTGTAGATTAATTATGTAGTTGTCGTTGGCAGATAGGATAAATTATGTACTTGTGAACTGGACACTAGTCGGAGAAGGCGCTTCAGTGTTGGAGTGTGCATCTTTACAAGCCAATAACTTATATTGCAGGATACTCATGTATAAGGGAATACACTCAAGTCATCAAAGGATGTAAATAAAAAGAGATTTTAAATTTGTTTGGCTGACAGTGGACCAGATATGGTATATTTCATTTCCATTGTGACGACACTCCATGGGAAGTATGGTTGTATTAAAGTCTGGGGAAGTCGATGTCATTGTCCAACCTCCCCCCGCCCCTCCTCCGGCGTCATAACACACGCCAAGCAACTAGGTAAAGTCCAGTTAATCTGGGATAACGTGGATGTGGGTGGTCCTTTGTTACTAATGCTGATAGACATACCTGTCAGTACTTATGGAAGATGGTTGTTGATAACTGCGTTGGTTCATCATCATCATCAGTGATGATGTTGGTCAGGTATAATTATTGTCATCAACATCGTGTCAAATTATTCGCCCCACAATCAAAGAATTATTTAATTGTACATCATACTGTTGTCAGTCTCTGTCCGGTCAAGTTTATAGGGAGTAATGTTTACTGATGGCTATAGGCTGAAAATAATGTATATATCTGCCTTATAATCATATTTCCGGCTTATAAGACGTGTTAGCAGTACTGGAATGGGTGTTAATTGATGTATAAATGAGATGGTTCGATCAGCTACCACCAGTAACAGTATTACAATACAGCTGCTCTTGGTTAACGCTTGTTTTATATAGTTGGTCTGGTCGTTTTACGGAAAGATGCTAATTAGCTGATTTGATTGGCATCTTAATATTATCAGAGGGGAGGGGGTGTCGAGCCGTTAAATTGTATTTGTATAAATACTGGTATTTAATGGAAAGGTCATAAAACTGTGACGTATTCTGAGCTAGTTCAGATAGGGGAATTTATAGGAGAATTTTGTTTTGATAAAGCGCCAACATTAACAACCCCATTAAGGTTCTCGGTATAATTTAGACTTTGCAGTATGAAGCGTTCAGAAGAGGAATGGTTAATTTGAGGTGTAAGGTTAATAATTAATTAATTAATTAATACGTTTTGAAATGGTTTACGCTACCTGTGTTATGGATATGGGATGGATGGAGGAGGGGGAGGGGTCATATATAGACTAAGACTAGTAAGATATACATAGAAATGTACTGTTGCTGTTAGGGATAATCTCTTGATAATATTAATAATGGTATAAATGGATTATAGTTATTGATGGTTTGTACACACACACACACACACACACACTTCTGTATCAGTATAAATCAGTCACCACTGTTAATGTTCTTGTTATGTTTTACGTTGTACTTGTGTATGGTGTGTTTTAGTACTGTAAAAAAATCTTCAATTTTGAATTCAAACTCAACCATTCACCAGTGAATTGTGTGTGTGTGTGATTTTAGAAAGGCAATGCCAAAATGAGTTCGTTGTCATTTGTTTGTTGTCATAAGCTTCTATGATTAATTTTCGTCCGGGTCAGTATAAACTGAACCCTGATGAACCCACTGAAGTGTTGTGGGCTGTCCCAATGGTGTGAAGCTGTCAGTTGTCTGAGTGGTCTTTTTTTCCCCTGACTGGCCTGATACAGTATTAGAAAGTTACGGCATTCTGATGGTGAAGGTGTTAGTACACTGAGTTGCAAATCTCTAGCCTGGGGCGTCAAATCTGGGTCATACCTGTGTTTGTTCAATATGTCTAGACCACATGTCTCAGGTGTGACCAACACCGAGACTAAACAACTCAAATGATATCAAGTTTGGAAGTCACCCCTCTGATATACAACCTAGATGAGCCCGGGTTAACCAACTCAAATCAACTGATTAGAACGTTAAATGCCAAATTATACCGCCCTGACTGGTAGCGCAGTTGCCCACAAATCTATAGCATCTTGGAACAAACCCGATTTGTCAGAAGGATGTTTTATCGTTCACTTCGCCTCATTAACTTTGGAGGTCGCTCGGCCCTGATTTCGCTTGCCGTGAGCACAAAGGTTGCCGTAAAACAGCAACACGGCTATGGCCAGTTTTTAAACGATCTTGTTTGCTGAGCTGTTGTTTAATCTCTAATTATAAATTGTTACGGCCGACATGTTATAACAGTCCTGGTTTAGAAGAGAGGCATGCATCTTCTTCAAATAACTTGCCTTCTAGTAATAAAAAAAATATTAATCCACATAATTGCATTATGCAGTGTTATAACAATTAGCTTTCTAGATTTTGCTTTATGGAAATGTTGGAATATCCCCCCCCCCCCATTTATATTACGTATTTATGTAGACCACCTGAATGGTGTTGGTATGCTAGTACTGTATAATATTTAGTGTATATATTTAATATTATTACTGATGTATCATTATTCAGATACAGTATGGTACCTTGCATACTAGACGTGTTCTTGACAGTGTCTGTATTAGCTTAAACGTACATTTTCATGTCGGTAAATAACTGTATCTGATTTAGGTTTTATGTGAAGTTTGAAAACCGTGTCTGTGATTATGTGTGTAGATGTGTTTATTTTGTGTTAGCGTGTTGTTGGGTAGCCATCTGCCTGATATTAAATATCAGGCAGATTCGTTCGCATCTGTCTGTGTGTCCGTCATTGATGTGGCGAGTGATGTTCCGCCGTTTGTGTCTCTGGTAATTACACTCCCTGCGCCAAATTATAGCACTTATAACTGGGAGTGTGGCTATTTTTAGCGGGCGCGCGTGTGTGTGTGTATGTGTGTGTGTGAATAAATATCTAGGAGATATATAGAAATTCACGTTATATATTGAAAACTGTCAATGGATGAAACATTCTGGTTGATTAATATCAATGACTGGCGGCGGGTTGTGTACAAAGACGTGCACGTACAAACACATCCGGACCATCTGTCTGGCACCCACCTCCATGTCATCCCGAACACACATGTTTATAATAGCTTCATAGTATAACTTGATATTCCACCCAAAAAGCTGACCACTCCAGCCTGTAGTTTACCTGAGTGTTATTATCGCCACTCAGTACATCAATTTTTCTACGCATCCATTCGATAATAGTCAACCTTTTTGTACCTCGTACCCAAGTGCTTTTAGAATGATGAGGAGGAAGATGGTCCCAGTGATGCGCAGTGGAAATGTCATCTGTCGATGATGACTCATCAAGTAATAAGACGGGTTTTGTCGGCCTCTGCCAACTCGACCAAGTTTTGGTTTGATTGGCGTAGACTCTGAAGTAGCAGAGTTCCCTCCTCCCCCCCCACCGCGATGTTCCGGCTCCATCTTAGAGAACTGTGATGATGTTTGACGGTTTTGATGGCTCCCGGTTTTGTGGTCATCTCTTACACTGGCTTTTGCTACCGCCTAAGGGAGGTGGATTTTTCTTGGTCACGACTGGCAAGTGGAAACAGCCGACTGTGATAGACTACATCAAATTATTATCATAATTGAAGTATTGGCTGTGGTCGGCTGAAAAATGGGACATTCTTGGTTCCAATCCAGCTGTTGACTACTAACGTTTTACGTACCTCGATCGGTTCAGTGTCACTTTGAATGGGCTTTAACACAAAGGAACTGTCGCCGTGTAAATACTGTACCAACAAAAAATGCTCTCCCGTGTGGCATCTGTATATAATAGAGTTAGTGATTAACTGTAACTATTATTACTGGATGGCGTGGGCTTGATCCATGTCAGATTTAAATGGGGCAGGTTATATATAAGTTGAACCTTATTAGGTCACCTGTTTGGATGAATAGAGGGAATACAGTGAGTACTGGTTATGGTGTATTTGGGTTGGTACAAGCACTGTAGCGCGTTATCAGAGGACGACACTTTATCGGTAAGGACGATGTCTTGTGTTTAGTTGATAGTTCTTTTGACAGCTGGCGATTATTAATAATGTTACAGTTTCACTTTAGGGTTGATTTTCGGGAAATTTGTGTGATGGACCACTGAATCAGTAGGGTGTTGTTATTTGCATATATAGAAATATCATTTATAACCATGAAAATATGAACTGATTTGTGTATTATCCGGTGACAAGAATCTTTCCAACGTGTTTCTTTATAACATGTTTACAAGTCGAATATAATACTTTAATCATGAATTCTATCTCAAATCTGATACTCCCTAGATGTTATTGTAATTGGTCGGTGTTTTATGGGGGGGGGGGCAATAGGGTAAAAAGTATTATTATAATTACTGTGTTATAATTAGACTGCTAAAAAATACCAGTCACCCCCTCTCAGTAAGACTAAACTGACATTGGCAAACACTTGAAGAGCAGTCGTCTTTATTCTGTATTATATATTGAAGTAGCTGACATAACTAACGTGTAGGCTTGTATTACAGATGCCTAGATGGCTGTTGTTGTTGTGGTTTAGGTAGTAAAGCGGATTGCTACACAGACACGCGTCAGATAGCCCAGCAACGGCAGCCTATTGTTAGAATGTACATCCTAAAGATAACAGGATCCAAGATTTAATTGTTAATTATTGATAATGGCCTCAGATAACTGAGTTAAAGGGACTCGGTCTAATTGGCAGCACCTGGCCAAGCTGTTCAACTCGCAGCCATATCTCTCTCTCTCTCTCTCACTTATTGGGTAGCTCGCTAAAGGGTTAAGTTGACCTTGTTGACTTGTTCTTATTGCTAGAGCTATGTTGAAGGTAGTTAACAAAGAGGGTGACTAAGTACTTGTTTCTAAGAGTTCAGTCTTGTTATGGTATTTTCCCCCTGTGTGTTGCCACATCTCAGATTAGACTGTACTCTGCGTGTATGTGTCTCGACGGAAGTGAGAAATGTTGTGTTTTTAGGCAGATATTTGGCTGTTTTCTCGGATATGTGGTATAAGGGATTGTGTAACCAGGTAATTAGTACTGACCAAGCTGATAAGTTTAATTGCATCTCCTCCAGTACAGGATGAGGGATGTGTGTGCGTGTGTGGTGTTACTCGGTACACTCCCCGGCTAGTTGCACACAGACATGTTGGGACTGATGAGACATCCACATCTTAGCAGGAAATGTTTCCCTGGTGAATCATCCATAAACTCTATCATCTATTCGTGGTTATCTGTTACTGTGTATTTTTCTCGGATTCTGACAAAGTTGTTGTTCAGTTGTGTATGATGTTTGTGCAAATTTAACTTCTGTCCAATGAGTACTTTTTTTTGACTGGGTAGTCGTCAGTCACCTGGCTGTATGTTCGTACATCTTGTATCCTCTCTCTCTCTCTCTCTCTCTCTCTCTAGTTCTTTTTCTTGTTGATGATATGTTCTCCGTCTCCTCTTTGCCATCATATACCTATAGAGCCATTATCGAGGTTCTGACAGATAAGATTCACACTCCTAAAAGGTGAGAGGCAACATTACGGTTTGTTGTCCGCCCCCCACCTCTCCCACCCTTTATCTAGCTAACCTCATTCACTAATATGGGCTAGACATAAATCACCTTATAATATGTCTGGTTTTATCACAGGTGTAATCCTCATTACAGGTAACAGGTTTATTTTACTTACATTCTCAATGAGGTGTAGATCTAATACATGTTTGGCGGCAACCTGATGATGTGAGTGGGGAGGGGGGGGTCTGATAGGGTTAGTGCTGGTGTAAGAAAACTGAAGATAACTCCAAAAAACAGGGTCACTGGATGTTTCAACTTTATCAGGAGAAAGACCTTTCAAATGTAACACCCACACTTGATCTATTTTTCCCTGGTTGTGGTTCAGTGCATAGATCCCGGTATAGGTAGTTTGCTCATTGACATCATGTGTCAGATGTTAATGGTAATTAATTGTCTTTAATAGGATTACATATACTGGTGCTTCAGCGTAGTGGAATTATTTATAAATATTAGTGTGTGTGTGTGTGTGGTGAAAATTGTGTTTTTGTTAGATGAAACACCCTTGTGACATAGCCTAGCTGGGTTTTGAACCCATATGCTATAGATTTGTGGCTACTTGCACTATCAGTTGGGCTATTGAGACCCCCCCCCCCAATTCAATTGTGTCTAAAAATTGTAGTGAGCTTTGCTGAACATACGTTTTTGAATATATAATTATAAATAGCTGACTTTATGAAAATATTAAACAAGAACTTTGTGTTGTTTGGGTTGTAGATTTATTAATAATTTCCCCCAATCACATCCAAATGACTTGGTCCACTGAAGTAATGTAGTCATCCGGAGATACTAATACTATATTAATCAAGATTATGACCCTTATATAGATTATTTTGGTAGCCAGTCATCAGTAAACAGCCTCCAGTTATTAGGACTTGTTGATCGTTAAATACTACATCAGACAGCTTTAACCTGCCTCAGGTCTATAGTATATATATCTGGAAAACCACTTAACCTCACGTTTATAACATTAATCAGCCATGTTATCCCCCCATCCTACAAAAAAACCTGGTTACAGGAACCCCCCCCATATCTCTCTCTCTCTCTCTCTCTCTCTCTTCTGTGTGTGTGTGTGTGTGTGTGTTAACAGTGCATGAAAAGTCACTGGAGTAGAGAATATTATTTAAAAAAACATTGATCATATTATCTGGTTGATTCATCAGTGTTCTTGACTTCTATGTAGAGACTTTTCAACGCGGAATGGGCCCCGTCAGCCACGTCAATGTGTTGTTGGTCGTCGCTGATAAAAATATGATTTATTATGATCGTGAGTAACATATCGCGAGTTGGCTGTGACATAAACGTGCAGGTCACCGATGTGTCTGTGGCTCTTTGTACAAAGGCTAACCACGTCAGCAATCTGCACACCTGTCTCTTGAGTGTGTCTCCGTCTCTAGGTGTATAATGGTTAGACTCTGCTAGATAATTATGTTGGAATGGCATGGTCACAAGTATGCACTCTACCGACACGAAAAGAAATCTGCGCACGGGCGTGTCTGTACAGTCGGTATAAAAGAACTGGGTCGGAGGAAATTCAAATCCTGATTGCACTGTGTGGATGGTTCATCAGTGTCTAAAAACGGAATTGCAACGTTTGTTATTCAGACCTGTTTTATTTCCTCTCGTCCCAACATGACAATTTGTATCTACCTTTCATGCAGTTACTATTCTTAGACACCTTGCGTTTGCTGAGCGGGGATATCCCCCTGATCCAGATTGGTGTCGTGTAATTAGTGGATAACTCGTATTATAGTATCATATTGCATACATTAAGGGCGTAAGACACAACGACGGTGGCCATGTGTGCGATAATGACTACCCAGTCGGGGTTTATTTGTCGGTGCGCATGTGTGGCAGGTGTTATGGTAAGTTGGCGACCGGTTTAATGCGTAAGCTTCACTACTTGTAGGTCTGATTGCCAAAGCTAGAGTAGTATTGCTGCTCGCCGCTTATAATACCTGTCAAAAGATCAGCTGGACTCGTCACTGTAAAGGGACGTAAACACCGAGTGTTGCTTATGTCACAAACATCCTATATGGGATATATGAAACTCCATGCTTTTTCTCATCAAATTCATGACCAGAACATCAAAATAAGTGGGGTTTTTTTTTAAATAATAATTTGGCCAACCCGCATTTCAGTTTTAATAAGCGTCTTGATACGCCATATATGTTCACATTGATGGGCTGCCATGGTTGACCTTTTCCCAAAGTACCATCAGTTACGGGAAAGCTCTTTTAATGCGTTAGTTTATGCTGTTGATGGTGTCTTATGTACAATCTTCTCTTTCTAATCCGGAATTAGAACTCTTTTTCCACACCACATCAATAGTACACTAACAATATCCCTTTTCCATTGATGTGTACTCGTGTTTGTGAACACTCTTTGTGTGATTTTCTGAAACTGGTTTCGTGTGAAAGTCATTCCCTGTGTTAATCCGTATTTGCGTACTACAGGCATAAATGCCGCAAACCGAAAGAAAGCAAACGACACTGTCGTCGTGTATTTAATGACCCTTAATTGACACCCACCCCCCCCCCGCTCCCATTTATGTCCTCTGTTTGGTGGTGAATTGAATAGAACTAAAAAAATGTATTTGATGTATATTATGTGTATAATAAAACTTGAATCTGGTTTGCCATTGGTTGGTTGTTGTTGTTGTTGTGTCTATCTGTCAGTCTGTATTGGAGTAGATTTGAGAAAAGATTAATGGAAGAGCAATTGTAATTACTGGCAGAGAATAGATGTCTGTTAGGTGTCCAGGGAGATGATGTTACACACGTGTCTAGTTGTGTCTGGTACATCACTAACTGTTGTTATAACCATGACAGATAGTCAGATGGTTTTACTGGAGATGGAGTTTAGATTGATCAGAGTTATATATCAATTGTAGGCGGTTGGTGTTAATGTGGAAGGAAGGGGCACTCTTTAAATACAAACACAATATATAAACGATTGTTTGTCTATCAGCCATACTACTGGGTCATATATATGGAGTGTGTGTGTGTGTGTGAGAGAGAGAGAGAGAGAGAGAGATAATCTGTACAGTGTCTGATGGACAAGTCTTCGGAATGGATTAAGAGAAACGTTCTGTGTATAAAGGTCTGGTCGACATTTACTGTCTAGGGCCGATAATTAAATATTTATAGCATCACCGTACTTGATGACAGCTAGGGGAGTGCTATGTTTGTGTTATTTCTTGGCGTGGCGTCATTCGCGTACACTGGACAGCACCGTGATGAAATGACCGCAGATCGTCGCTACCGTACCAGGCCTATCTACTGGCTGTCTACCATCAGTGGCTACTGGCTTATGATCCCGGAGGAAAAATATCTCGTCGTTTATTATTTTTGTTTTAAAATCCGGAGTATATGACCAGCGGTGGAGTACTGATATGATGAATGATTACATCGGCTCCTGGATAACTCACCGTTTTAATATCCCGTTTGTATTCATCATTGTACACCGATGTATTGTAATTGGGCCGCCATCGCTGTGTGTTAATGTGTCTATTGTTGTTGTGCTTTCAGAACAAAGTCGGCGAGATGACTTGGAAGCTCTGGGTCACATGTTTATGTATTTCTTACGCGGCAGCCTACCGTGGCAGGGTCTTAAGGCGGACACGCTTAAGGAACGCTACCAGAAAATTGGTGACACTAAACGTGCCACCGCCATAGAAGTGCTGTGTGAAAACTTTCCAGGTTTGTTCATTTGATTAATTTTGAGATCTATCGCTTAGGCGAGGTTCTGGACTAACACAGGGACGGGCATGGCCCTCTGATGTTGATTATTGGTGATCCTGAACGGTTTGATTCTATCCAATATTCTCTTAATAATTTATATGTAATAAAAAAATTATTTATTTGGGTTTAATCCAGTAGAATTAATATCAGTTATATTCTCACACCAGCACACACACACACACACACATGCACACATACACATATCTTGGCTTATCTAAGTCTGAAAGGGGCCTCATCTTTCATAATGCCTCATTATCCTTGGAGGCCATTCAGCCCATGGTGCATTCATAAAAATATTCGTAAAACATTTCATTCCTGTGATGCCACCATCCCTGTTGTATGTTTCTCATACCTGGATCACCAAGAAGATGATCCAGTGACCGGACTAGTAATGTGTTCTCTATGCTCTCCATACAGAGGAGCTAACAACATATCTGCGTTATGTGAGGAGGTTAGATTTCTTCGAGACGCCGGACTATGACTACTTACGGAAGTTGTTCTCAGATCTCATGGCCAAGAACAGATGGGAATGTGACTGGGATTTTGACTGGTGTGGTCGACAGCTGGTAAGTGTTTTAACACACGGCGCAGCTGGTGTCAGGGCTGGTTGTCCTGTCTCTGTAGTGTGTGTGTGTGAGAGAGAGAGATAGTGGGTGTGCATGCGCGTGATTTGACTGGTGGGTGTCTTCCACAGCTGGTATGTGACTGTTGTGTTGTACATATATGCGTATATACCTAGTTATGCGGTTGTCTCACTGTTGTCAGATTTTGGTAGACAGCCCAGACTGATCAACAGTTGTCATCATTTGTAAGCTGTTTTATCACCACCGAACATTAAGTAACTGGTTGCTGTTGCCATTGTAGTGGAATCTGTTATTGATGCATGTCAGCAGATTTGATATTGGTTGTCACTGTGTGTGCTTGCGTGCGTTCGTGTGCGTGCTATTTATTTTCAGCGTCAAACAGATATTGCTCAGGTTAAAATTAGACATCAGTGTTGTTTGTTCTGCGTACAGATTTGATGTTGTTGTGTTACCTTAGGTGATGCCGAGGCGGGTTGAGCATACGAAGCTGGTAAAGGTAAATGTTAAAACTCTGCTGTACACACGCCCACACCTGGCCCATGTGTATATAAATAAATATCTGCTTAGCTTAAGTACGGTAATCAGTAATTGGTTTGTTAATTCCGGATGGGTTCTGACTGTCTGGATCACTGCTCCTGCGAGTTCAGTTCCTTACAGAAGGTATAACCACATATTATTGGTGAAGATATTTATGTATCTGATTGAGTTGGCTGTATATGTGAACCGTTTTAGATGATCCTAAAGATAACATGGCTGTCCTCTTGTAATTAGCCCATTTGTACAGCATAAGCAAGGATTAATTAAGACAGATCGAGTGGTTTTCATCTTCCACTGAGTGCATGGCTTAAATGAGGATTACCTCATTCAGGTATGATGCTACATATCCCAACGATGTTCAGTGATGAGGCTAGTCTACGTCAGCCACGATAGATAGTCTACGTCAGCCAGCCACGGGTTGACTGATTTGTTATGACAACCATAGTAAATAATCTGACAGTCAGTGTGTGAGATGAAGGCTGATCTAACAGTTGAGATATGAGGCTCTTTGTTACAAGTACTGACAATAGTAGCATGACCGCTTACTTCGCCAACAGTCAGCTAACATTCATTATCCGCCTGTCAGCTAGCTATAAGGTGTTGTGTTAATGACGAAACACCATGTTTGTTGACGTCTACTGTATCCTCAGTAATAAAATGCTCAATCAAGGAGCTGATGGGTCCCTGATTTTGGCATCCACCGATTGGGGCTATTTTTATGCATTGCCCAGTCAACTTATCAATAAACGATTACGTGACTGGCTTCCCATGGGCTACTCCGATTGTCAACTAGAGACGGTATGTTCCCTAATCTGGTTGATGAAGACACAGAATCGTTCCCATCAAACATACGAGAGTGAATGTTGAAAAGGAAGTGTAAGCCAATTGTAGATTGTTTTAGATTATATAAAAGCTAACTACTGTATCAGTCAAAGTTATCAAAACCTTCACTCCTGTCAGCTAAAACACTCGCATCCCAATCACCTTGATCCCCCCCTTCCAGGACCCCCCCCCCATGATTCTGATTACATATTATCTAATTGACCCATTATGATAGTGTGAGAGAATAGTATTTACCCATGATTTTATATTATAACATTAGTCAGGACTGTATCAGTTGTTGCCTTCAGAGAGGTATCTGTGCTTCAACAGAACAGTGGTTAAAGGATTCCACTATAAACCTTCAGTTTCTGGGTTCAGACCTGACTCAGTTATATTTCCCAGATGTGAGATGTGCTGAGGCTAAATGAACCACACAATCATTATTAACAGAAGTGGCTCAACCAGAAACAGTATGATGATAATGATGATGATGATGATGATGATGGTGCTTAATCCATGCAAATACCAACAATATTGGGGAGGATATGTGCTGACATGTCTGTATACATGTTCCCACTAAGACTTGTTCAGTAAGACTTTACTAGAACCACTTACAATATGTGATAATTGTCATACAAATGGATAATACTTGGAAATCTTTACAGATTCTTTTTTTTCTTGCTTATGTAGCTTAAAGTTTGCAAAGATTTGTCTCTTGCCAGCATTTTATGCGTTATACATCCCTGATTGACCAATAGTTAGTGAAGTCAGTGATCTGTTCACATCTCTCTCTCTGTTGTGTGTGTGTGTGTGTGTGTGTGTGTGTGATCAGCTGGTATCGATAGGGTAGCGTTAGTTAACTAGATGTCAGATGCATGGTTTTTGATAACTTTTTTATGTTATTCTTGTAAGTGTCCAGTGTTATTTGTCCAACAGTCGACTTAATTGAGTGGAAAAACTGTGTGCAGTTTTTGTTGTGTCATTTTAACATCAAAGTCAGAATTGAGGTCAATTACAGCACACTCACATTCAGCTCTAATTCCTCTTGAAAATAGCAGATCCAGAACCAAAATATTAACTGTATTTGTCAGTTCCATGTGTGACCATATTAAACAACATCCTGACAGATAAGACCTTTGGTTTAAAAATCACATAATTACTCCAGTAATAATTAAATTCCATTTAACTTCTGGTTAACAATGATTTAACAGACTCATTTTATTTCTGGTCTCAATATCAACATCATTGTTTGTTTATAATTGTTTATAATACTGATTGATATATATATATATATATATATATATATATATATTGTGTGTGTGTGTGTGTGTGTGTCTTGTTTTGTTACATGTGTCCTGAATGTTATGGTTTCTAATTTAGGAGAAGCATAGGAAAATTGTCAGGTTTCTGAATTATACAAGATATTTGTGAACATGCTGTTGTGTTTTTCTTCTCATAAAATATGTTTTGTATAATGTAACCATCATAGTATATAATTGCGAGGCCAATCTAGTGTGGTGGACCCAGGAATTTCTCATGAATAGGCGAGTTTTATATGAGTTTGTATCCTGGGTCAGAGTGGTCTAGTTCTGCCTTGCTGGAGCCACATCATCTGTTATAAAACTAATTGTGTATATGTTGTACTGAAGCGCTTTTTACCTGACTGTTACTCACTTTGGTGACTGACAGGGTATCATGAGAAATATAAGAACTTTGGAAATGGAAAGAAGTCTCCTTTACTTCCATGCTAACTATAAGCAGTCATCATTTCTAATCTATCACCTCTGCACAAAGAAAGGCCTATTGTAATACATATATGTCTTATTGATAGGTGTAGGGTTGAAAAAAATTGTTATTAAATTAAAAACTTTGATACCAAATCCGATTGCAGTTCTGAAACTGCAAGACAAAGTGGTGATAGTACGTATGTGGTGGGAGGGGAGTGATACAGCCATATTTATACAATCCTAGGTACATCGTATACATAGTTTGTTTGTATCGTTTTCAGCAGACACCTGTAGGATCTATAGGTCACACGGAGACAGGTGTATCGCCGGCACACCGAGGTCATACGACAGCGGATGATAGAAAACAAACGACACAACAGACAAAAGTAGGTTACACACTAACAGTTGCCATATATGGTGTTATGTATCATAATCTGTGACACTGTACATAGCAGCTTTAGATGGTATTATTATTATTATTACAATCACTATGGCTGTACACACTGTAGGCTAGTGTTGGTTTATGACGCCGCTCTGTTTTGTGATGAAGTAAATTTTGGGAGATAACCTGATGTTTCCTGGTTATGCCTAAACGGGACATTTGTTGGAAGCTGGTGACGAGCTCTGACGTGTCTAAAGTTGATCAGTACCGGGCTGGTTTTCCCTAGGTTTATTTCCGCTGATCCACACACCGAAGTGGGCGCAGCGACATCATTCGTGTTTCAGTTTCATCTGGATTCGCCCATTATCCGCAGACCATACATTTCTATAAGAATCCTGTTCTATTGGACAGACACCAAACCAAAACAATATTTAGCCGAGTACAGTACTTCAATGTTAATTTTTTAAGGCTTTTGTTACCTGATTACCTAGGATTGTGTTGGGGGGGGGGGTTTGATGAAATAGGTGAGCGGTAATTGGGTTAGATAACGGATAATGAGGTTATCAGTGATTGAAGGGTGGAGAAGTTGTTGACATATTGAGCTGCTACCTTCTCTGTTTTTCTCATTTAAAATTAACATGTCTTGGTCACTTTAAGGTCCCTGACATTTTCTCGTGTGTTGTGCTTTCTTTAAATGGTGAATGATAACACCTTTAATAGTGCGTCTTTAGTAATGTTATTCCCGTAGAAGAATCTAGTCTTTGTGTTTTGCTTTGAAGTTTATGAGAATTTACTCGTTTACGTAGATAACTTGTTTATAAAAATTACTGTGAGTGTTTTTGTTATATATATTTGAGGTGGATATTTTTACATTTTGACTTGTAATGAACATTCTGGTGATAAATAGCCTGATTCATTTTATTTGGGATTTAGTCCAGATAGTTAAGTTTGTTGTGATGTATATGTATCATCATTATAAAGTTACTTATTTTGACCTGTTACTTGGTGTGTGTGTGTGTGTGTGTGTGTTTTATTGACTTTGATGACCTGAGGTTATCAAGAGCCAAGGTTTTGTCACATTAAATTCATCATCAAACTCCCAGTCAACTGATTTTCTCTTTTCTGTGTTACAGTCTAATTAATATCATCTCTGTTTTTTTGTAGCTAGAATAGTTGATAATGTTGTCATGTGTTCACATCTAGAGAGTCCACTCATCCTGGAAGATAAACCCATAAAATGGCGTGCGTGCATGCGTGTGTGTAAATTGCCGCTCTAAAATTATATAATTTTATCCTAGATTCTGACATCCATGCTATACTGGATTGAGACGTAGATTTTGAATACTGCCCAGACAAAATTAAATCCATAACACTTCTACCAGCAGGTTTGAGGTACATAGCTGTGTGACACAAATGGTGTGTTTATTTAAAGTAAAACCAGGATGGGCTGCTCAACATGTGTCACATCCTAGTTGTTTTATGGGCTGTTATAACATGGGTTTATGTTCAGTACACTTAGGTCATTGACACCAGGTGATCAGACTTGTGATGTATAGAGGTCTCTGTGAAATGATGAAGGAAAGTGGACAGTTTCTTTGCTTAAAATGGAAACAGATCACAGTTCAGATTATGACTATATCTGCAGTGTACTTCCGGATTTCATTTCATCCCATTACCTTTGAATATTGTTTGGCCCATTTGGCCTTTAATGGGCATAAATGCAGTCATAAAACCAAAATGTTTACCTTGATGAAATTCTGCCCAAAAATATTTTTTGCATTGTCATGTTTTCAATTTGTTATTGATGGTTTTATGTGCCGTGAACATTTGCTTGGACAGCAGTTTTAGAATTATACATACAGTGAAAACACATTATGAACGATTGTCTAAGATCCAGATATTAGCGTTTGTGAAGTAGTTGACTCGTGTGATTATGTTATGTTATGAGATATGACTTGGATCCTTCGCAGCCCGTGATACTTCGTTTGACAGAAGAAACCATCTGCTCCTGTATCAGTGTTTCTCACCTATATGGACCAAGTGTGTTATGGATTTGATGGTCACTGTGTTCTATTTGTGGAAGTATTTGTGATGTTTGGCCTCATGATGTGTCTTAGCAGAAGAATAGGACACAGAACAGTTTGGTATTACAATGACTAGAACAGTATTATGTTGTATTACCCCCAGGTTATGGGGTTTGAGTGCAACTAATAATTCTATTTGTTGGTTTTTTCCCCTATTCATTTGCTCCTCAGCCTATGTATTTGTTATTGATGAACATTAAGCTTACCAGGTATATATAATATAGCCATTTTATTTTTAATATTCAATGCCTATTTAAACAAATGTCCAAATATCAAGTTTATTATATATACACCATGTTGGGTAGAGTCTAGACCAGAACACTATATGGTAATTGTCACGGTTGTCTTGTTTATTGTTATGATATGCTAATAAATTAGTGTTACACAACAATATATGGCCATGGTTGTCTTAACTGGATGTTTTAATGTTTTTTTCACAATGCTACCATTTTACATTGAAAAGGGGGTAGTTTTCTAGTCAACTACAAAGCTTATAACACAGTTTTGTTTTTCTGTGTCTGTTTCGTACCTAGAGTTGTGTTAAAGGAGAGAAGTGTTTTAAGTTGTGTTACCAGCATTATTTCTCATTATAATGGTCCTTTTCATAGAGATCGCCAATCCTCAGTAGACTGGCCGACCAATCAGGAGCTGGCTACCCTTTTGAGTCCTTTCATAATAACCATCAACGGGAGCCGTGATCTGTAGTATTTTACTCTATTAAAATCGACTTTGGCCAGTACTTCGGGAATCGTCAGAATGAAAAGGACCATTACTTGTCATTAGTTTTATTCCACCTAAGACTAGGACAATATATAGATTATTAATAGTTTTAGCTCTAATTGTTGAGATAATTATTGAATGTCAATCCACATGGTCTGACCTTGAGAAATAACATGCTTTCTTTGAACAGAAGTGGGAAATACGAACATTACTGAATATACTACCATTTCTAAGTATCCATGCTTGTAATTGTCAAATGTATTAGTTACTCTTGCTCAAGTGTACTAAAAGAATACTTAATGATCATTAACTGCTTCATTAATATCATAAGTATTATCACAATTTCTTAATGAATAATCTCTCCTATTGTCCACTAATGCTGACTCATGTTACCCTAAGTTGTGATAACCTGATGTTATGATACAAAGACTCGCATTTAAAAAGTTGTGTGTGTGGGTTTTGATTTAGGTAATATGGTTAAGGATCTACAGCTATCAATAAGTTTGGCTCATTGATCAAAATCATATTTTTTGTTTACCGCATAATGACAGTGTACTCGTTACATTATGCTCATCAGTCATATTCGTGAATGAAACACTTCAGATTTGGACATAGGTCGCATCATACATTAACTACAATTCTTATTGTCCAACAACAAACAAGGATATCTGTTTGCGATCTTTTAGTATTGAGGTGCCCATTACTTTGAACCTCTGATAGCAATCTATACCATGAACTTGAGTCAACCTTATTATAACGGGAGGGGGATCACCAGATGACTTCAAAGACTACTAGATTTTACTAGTCATTTGTATTACTAGCATTAGTCATTGACTTGTGGTAAATAATGGATTATGTGAACTTTGTGTTAATCTAGGTCGGTTAATGATGATTGTTCCTATCATCACAAGGTGCAGGCAGTATTTAGATGATCCAAACGCTGTAATGTGACAGTGACGTGTTATTTAAAGAGCAGATCCCAATACCTGCCTTACTGCGGGAGGGATATCCTCACAAACGAATTCCTTGTGAACTTGTCTCGGCTTATTAAAACTAATTTAATTCCAGCTAATTAACTACAGATTGTTCAAGGCTGTTCCGGACCATGTTAATACATTCACTTGTCTGTTGTTGTATATTGTCTGGGAGTTGTTTCAGAGCTGAGAAAACTTGTTGAGGTTGTCAGTCATCATTTTCATCATAATTAATGTTCGTTTCCCTGAGTTTGTATCCGAATACCAATTTCACGGTAGTTTTGGTCTTAAGTTCTAAGTGAAATATCCAACTTAGATACATGGAAAGTTTAAATATCGTGTTTATAGGTACACCTATATCAGATCAATGGTGAAGAACCAATAATTGTTTGATTGTTCACCTGCCAGAGCAATCATATTAGTCATCTCAAAGTTGGGGAGGGGGGGGATTGAGTCAGCGAGATAAAATCATCAGTCTGACATAATTTAAACATCGTCTTTGTTTTAGCTTATTCATTTTACATTAAAGTTAGCTTACATTAAAGTAAATTGTTTAATATAATGCAGGGTTTAGTATAAAATTCCAGGCCAGACATTTGTAAACATTTCAGCAACTACTGTAATTATGACCTAATCCAAAGTTTGACAGCCGATGTGATTGCATGTATTGCCATCTAGATTCAATAGTACGCTGATTTCATTACTTGCACAGCAATTTGTTGTCATGCCTTAATTTGTTATGTTTATTTAATTAGTCTTTGGCCCGGAGTAAATTTAATTAATTGATCTAATAGTCAAATGAGATAATGTACAGTATGCGGTTAGTAATTTGTAACTTACTGGGGTTTTCTTCCTGTGTACTTTTATAGTCCAAATGCCGGAGTTTCGTACTTGTACGTAATTTACGACAGATGTAATAATTCCATAATTCACAAAATTGCTGTCGGTATAACAATATGCAAAAAATGTTGAGCAAAAAAGTCTGCTTACTATAGAAAATAATTTCATATGATTTTGAAGACATCGGACCTGTTGGGAAGGGAATGATGGCAAACTACTTTAAAGAGGAGTGAATCAGGGCAACTTGGTGACCTGAATTATAGTGTGAGCTCAGCTAGACTACAAAACTCAGTAAAATGGATCAACCAAAATCGGGTTGATGGTGAAATTGATTTGTGAGGAATACATCTTATTGGCCAGCAATTTATCATGAACAGTAATCATTGTTTGTGTTTACATAGTAACATCTCTGCAGCTTAGTTGATAACGCAGCTTGTCACAGACCTCTAGCACTTGAGTGCAAACCCTCTACTGGACTATGGCCGATGAGTTTTTCACTTCATTTACCCAACAGTGTCCAGAAAGGTGTCCCTGTACCAGCAACATTCAGTCCTGGAATTTCCATGATTTATTACATTCAGAGTATTGTCCTTGCACTTTAAGGATAAAGTTAAAACGTTGTGTTAAAACAAAGTTATAATAAAAGTGATCCCATTATGTAATGGTGCATTGGGTAGAACAACATGTTGAAAATCTTCAATTTCGATATAGAGAATCCTAGAATTATCTGTGTTTGTGGGATGTTTCTCAACAGGGAGCATCTTGGATATGTGTTTCAGATATGATCAGTTCAGGGGTTAACGAAGCACTTTTTCAGTCCTAATTAAAATAATTTCAACCATAATTATAACGATTGACGTCGCCATCTTTTATACTCCTTGTAAGTCAACACAAGAGAACACCGATTACTTTCCTATTTCTACGCATTTTCTATACAGAAATATTGTTGACTAGCAAATTGTGTTATCTGTTTTATGGAATGCGATATGATATCCTAATTTTGCGCCCATCTTGAGTTGGCCAAGTTCAATCCCCGTATGAGTGAAAAAAGTATGCGTCTGCGTGCATGTGCACATACTTATATAAAAGTCTACAGTTTGATCCTTTATCCCACAAAAGAGCTGAATGAAATTGTCATCTATTGAATGGACTGCTGTAGAAGGCATTATTGAGTTACTGATGTGACTATCACTTTTCACAGTTTAAAAAAATATATTGCTCAACAAAGCATCATAACATGATGCATGTTTTTGACAATTATATGACTTTTAACCATTTTATATCACTGCACATCTTTTAGAATAAACTATAAGCAGCTTTTTGTGTGTGTGTGTGCTGATATAGACCCTGCTATAATTTAATAATTCGCCGTGTTCTAGAACTAGAATTTAGTTCAAAAAAATTATTTAAGTGTAATTGTGTCTACACAACAGGAGAATTTTTAACGGTGTCAGTACTTATTGTTTATAATACAATAAATATGTTGATGAGATATTAAATCGATATACATTTTTTATATCAGATATCAGTGGTTGATAGTTTGTTAAATTAACAAATATATTGACGTCTACCTCACAACAATGTTGTCATGATGACGTTTAACTTCATTAATTTGCCTATCCAGGACAGGTCAATATGATCATACGATGTCCATTGTCTGTCTCTCTGTGTGTGTGTGTGTGTGTGTGACCATGGTGGCATCTCTTTGCCTCTGTGTATCTCTACATCTCTCTCTGTACCTATTTCAGCAGTCCTCAAATCAGCGAGGCACCGCTTGGGGGGAGAACCCTCGACAAACTAATAATCTTCTTGGGGCGAACCTGACCCCGGCGGACCGGCACGGTGGCTCGGTTCAGGTACGGATCACTGTCTACTGTTCTATCCTCCCTGTCAGCCTTCTCCACTCACTCAACTTCCTGTTAATAATCGGTGGGCAGATCCCACTTTATTCGGTGTTTTTGTTTTGACGAAGCATGCGTCATGGCCACTGAATGGTTGCCGGGTCTTGATCACCGGCCACACACGTAAAACCAGCAGTGTGATTGGTTGGCATTTCAGAAGGAGCTCGAACCCATATTGTTAAGTAAGTGGTGGATTTAGGTCCCTATATAAGTCGCATCCTGTTCGTGTTTGGCTTAATGATATCTCTTACTCTGGATGCTTTCACTGTCAAGTCCTATTCCCCTATTGGTTCTCTTTCGTGTTATAAGAACCATCAACTCAGCAATTCAGTGACCATGACATGTATAATTGTTGGTGTTTGTATGAGTGTATTAGTTAAGTTGAATGAACAGTGTTGATGGCGAGGAAGCGATGATGAAGATGATGGCAGCGATGATCTGTGCTGTGTATTTGTCTTTGTTTGCCGGAGAATGTACCTGCTATGAGTTTTGATGTGGTTTAATATTGTGCTCGGAGTACTTGTGTCTCCCTCTGGATGGCTTGTTTACTGAAAACAACTGAACACCTTCCTCTCCTCTATATAGTTGGTTAGTTTCCTTTTACAGATAATATTATTGTTGGTTTGTGTCATGGTATATGACAGCTTTTAGATATATACGTGTAATTATGTAGGTGTTTGTTTGTTTTTTTTTTTTCTACATGTGCATGCAACAATAAATACAACTTTACAAGACACTGATATATCAGCATACACACAACTACAGAGTAGAAGTCGTCGTTTATGGTTCATCATTTTAAAGTAGAAATTCGTATATCCCTTATCATCGCCATGGTTACTGGTAGCTTTACCTGTCTGTCTCGTAGAAATAAAAATCTTTATAGCATTTACTGATATCAATACATCTATTAGTAATAGATGTATTGAAGTCAGTAAAATCATTGGAAAATATCTCAATTTTAAAATTTCATAACATTGGAAGTATTTGGGTGATACACATAAACTGTATATCACTGGAATCAGAGGTAACAGTCTTAAACAGACATACCGAGTCATTCAAAGAAAACAAATCACTTTGGACTACCCGCTACTACACATTTGGCATAAAGTCTTGTAGTTGTATTAATTAATGTAGCCATTTATTGTTTGTTTTATGTTGTAGTAATTAAGTTTTCAGGATGATATTAACCGTAGTGTACCAAAGATCTCTAACCTGATCCCCCCGCCTTATAATTTTCATGTTATTAATCGGGACGGAATCATATAATTATCTGTTTGAATATGCCAACACAAAACGGAAGTGACTAATTACGAAATGTACGGTTTCAAACTCAATAGAGATATAAACGATCTAAATTATACGTTATAGCCTTGCTATTTGTACGAAGACACTTTTATCGGCGTCAAGTTTAATAATATAGGTATTTTGATTACCGACATTCTGGCTGATCGTATAGGTGATGATTTGTGTATTTTCAGTTAAACCGGATACTTTTAATGCCATGGTTAATGTATTTGATGACTTGTTTTAAAATCTCTACCAGTTCAGGTTTTAAGAGGCCTTTGTAAAATAGAATATTTGATATAGTCGTGATCCACCATCTTCTCTTATACGAGCTAACTGTCAGTTTGTTAAGTAGTTATTAACAGATGACTTATTGGCCCATTTACTGTACAGTTATCTTTCGTTGCCATTGTGTGTACGTTCTACATAATTTATTACATAACTTTGGTCTTGACCATTGCAGGTGGTTAGTTCAACAAATGGCGAGCTTGGACCAGACGATCCGACGGCTGGACACTCGAACACACCTATCACAGCACCTGCAGAAGTTGAAGTGGTCGATGAAACAAAGTATGTAGTTCAGTCATCTGGTTCAGCCCTATTTCCGTTTCTGGCTTTACGTGTGGGCACATAAACTTGAATCAGATCACAATGAAACTACTAGTACACTGTTAAAGATAACTTATGATACTGAGTTAGGATATTTTATATAACGGGTAACTTTCAGTTGGCACTGGTATATATTTCTTGCTTTTGTGTGTGTGTGTGTGTGTGTGTGTGTGTGTGTGTGTGTGTGTGTGAGTGAGATCTTCTCTGGGTCTTCCGTCATTTCGTGCATGTTTTTTTTTCTTCCAATGGGGGAAGGAATGACTGTCTCTACCCTTTTAAAGCTGTGATATAATTTGGCCATGGCGTGGTCCTGTCATCGTTTGTCAGTTGATGCCTGTGGCGAGCGCAAGCCAGCACTAGAGAAATGTACTGCTGTTACTTAGTGTTAGTGTAAACACTGTAATGAGTGTACTTCATGCAACAACTAGCCCCAGAGCCTTGGATGGCAGTCAGTGGTAATGTTAACTGTTTAACCACCCACTGAAGGCATCTGGTCATCATTGGGGGTCATCTTTGTTAGGCTGTTATACTACAGCAAGTCAACCAGTAGCTGTCTTTACCATTTCTTACCTAACCAATTCATTACTGATAAACTTTAATGGACTGTCATAATGTACATGTCCTATCCCTGTACAACCAAGAATCCTCTATCTTCCATCTCCTGTAAATTGCATCACCCCAGTACATCCCATTCTCCCTGCATCTTCTTACTAATGTCACCTGTAGTGTGTTGTGTAACACCCCCCCCCCTCCTGCATCCTACTAACCTTTACTTAATCGGTGCCTTCGTGTACATCGCATGATCCAGTAGAATTCTAGTGTAGAGTCCACTGCCGCTAGGGAACCTCCTCCGATCCGTGCACACAACATCAGCATGACCCCGTTACCTATTAAATGGCGACATTTTCTGTCTTTTTCAGATGCTGCTTTTTCCGTCACCGAAAGAAAAAGAAGACAAGACGGACGTAATTGCTGCTGGTACGATGACCTGTATCAGTAGTAAAATAATAACATACCCACTCACATACCAGATGAGAAACAATAGCACCTACAGATTTAAGACAATTTATGTACATAGTTTTATAAATATTACCGTGTGTGCGTATGTATATTTGTGTATGTATGTATGTATATATATATATATATATATATATATATATATATCACACACATAATATGTATGTATGTATTATGATGATTGTATGCATCTTGATTGGGATCCACACATGTGTACAGGGACCACATAGTGTACTGTCAAGTCGTACATGGTGCATGACTTGTACATCAGTTGTCCGCACAAACACATGTACACCTTCACTTCCTACGTCCCACTCTCTCAGTCTCTGCTCAAAGGTGATTTGCTGTAAGTTGCCGTGTTTCCGTATATTCCGTCGTCTCTATGTGACACGTGCTAATTATCAAAATGTGTGATTCGGGCCAGATTTTACCATACCACTGTTAAGTTCCTAAAGACAAAGGAGAACGAAGAACCGTTCTCTGATAGCGTGTACACATTAGTTTAGTGCCTCTGGGTGTGCTGACTTGGGCTCGGCCATGGCTGTTGTTATTATTATTATTTGATAGCTGTTTGTTTTTTTGTTTTTTTAACTTTCTGTTTGCTAAAACTGCAGTGTGATGATCCCAGTTCCAGGTTCACTATTTCTCATCAGCTCGCCACTCAGTTATCCTCTATTGCATTCGCTCTCTCTCTCTAACCCTTTTAACTCACTAACTACAGTCTGCTGCATATGTGCTCTGCTAAAAGCATGCTCTTGACAGATATTAGTAATTTTACTTCAGTTTTTGGTACATTCGGTAATTGGGGGTTGCATCCGTGCAGTTCGGCTTTACCATTCTAGAACTGTGTAAAACACGTTGTGGTTAAGTGCTGTAGAGGTTACAATGGGTCGGACTAGTGTGTACTACGATGTGCTGGTATTTTCTCGTGCCCTCTCCAGGTGCTGTTGCTTCAGAGCGGCGCCGAGGAGCCGCCAAAGGAAGAAGAAGATGTGGCAGAAATGACGCGAGGACCATGATCCTGACCGGGACACTGTGCCGCTCAAGTTACGTTTCGGCTCCAGACAGACGCTTCCCACCTGTAGTAGGGAGAGTCTAAGCTGACCGTACTCGAAGGTGGTCTGGGACATGCATGTGATCAAAGCTTGTCGGCCAGTGGTGATATTGTACCAGGTCGTGTGTTTGCGTGCGTGCGCGCGTGTGTGTAGGTATGTTGAAGAACACGTTTGTTTTCGTCTATGTTCTGTTAGGATTAAATCAGTTCCTTAGACAGTGTACCGGCCATGATCATGGGATGACCAAACATTCAGCTTCCTGTGTGCTGAGTGTCCAGTACACTAAACACTGGATCTTATCATTTGTCTTGGGGTTATAATACTATTGTGTGTATTGTGTACCACACACGGAAAACATGGCGGCTGACTGCCTCATTCACCATCTGTGGTTTTAAATTCACACTCGGGCTTCCTAAAGAGATAATTTTTTATCGCGATCGAGCTTTCGGGAAGCGCGGGAGTAGTTGTTTTTATTTTTGGGTGTTCGGGTGCCAGTTTGTGTACATTTCGGTTTTTATCAAAACAACCACGGCATCATTACCCGAGATGACTTAAGGGGTGGCACGCCGTGGCGGCATCGTATGGTACACGCCATGTTTTCCGTCGTCGCGTTTTTGTGTTCCGCGTTCGGGTAATGAGGCCAAGCGGGTGCGGGTACGCTTCTCGTCTTCGTATATTCGCCGGCCTCGTGCGAGCTTGTACAGAATAGATTTATGTTAAAATGAAGCATTGTACACATCTCGATGTTAAAACTGTGCCGCTATTTCATGCAATGTATCCACACCAGCTGTATATTGTCTTGGGGGGCATCATGTTGTTGTTGATGATGATAAATGATGATAATTTTAAAACGCCATATTGTACGTCGTCGTCGGTGTCTGCCGATTATCAGGCGGAGAGGTAAACAAGTTTCTATTTATTGTTACTAATCTGTATTTATGATAGTGTGCCTCATTCAAGAAACATTCCACCACCACCCCCCACGCGTAGTCATTCTCGCGCTCGTCACTGTGATTACTTACGTGTGCGTGTGGTCCCCACTAGTAGACAGCCGTGTGCCGGCAACAGAACTACCATTTGTAAAGCAGACAAATCCCTGGCGCCAGAGTCTCGCCAACATCACAGAGTGGTACACGTTTTAGACTCATAAAATGGTGTGCCCGATTTGTATGATTCTGTAACATACAACACAGGGTACCACGTAATTTTTTCGCAGTCGCCTAATAATGAATGTCATCGTGATTGTTGTTTAATAATTTGGGATACCAATTATGTGGTGTGTATGTATGTGTGTCTGTGTATTGTTCAATACATGCCGGTTACGACTATACTGGAGACGTTGGTGTGGGTACTTCACACCTGGTCTGCTATCAGATCTGTTTCAGTATGGTAATCATTAGTCATGGATGTAAAAAAATAAATATGCAGAAGCTTTCACTGGCTTGTCTTCTTAGTATCATTTAAATATTATATATAATATATACCTCTGACCAGATGATACACCAATTATTACTAACATATGTTGGAAGATTCCGAATGACGTCGGTCTGTGAATGTGATGATTTAGGTGTCTGCTGTGAGCCCCTTTCGTACAGTAATTGTCTCCGTGCTCGCATTCCAATCCATTGCACACTTTTAGTCAACGTCCATTATAGCAATGGACAAACATCTAGTGATCCACTTGAAAGTGTTTTCTGTCTTCTTTCATCAGTCCAATAGCACACTCTTGGTCAGTGCAGATGTAAGTAAAGAAATAAATTTGAAGTCGTTTACCTTTTCGCGAAAAGCAGCTCTCCCCCTTGTGTACATGTACACTGCTGTTGATTTCGAGCAAAGTCGTATTGGAAACGTGTAGGTAGACTGTTCAAGAGTGAACTCAGGTTGTTTTTGCTGCCAGTTGCAGTCGATTTGTTCCTTTATCCATTGCAGAAAAATGACCGTACATGCAGTGTTGCATTTCTCAGTTTGTGTACAGTTTGGCGGCTGCCAAATCCTCCAGCAAATGTAATTAAACCGTGGGTACACTTGAAATCTTGCATGCCAAATGTGTAATTATTGAAACTGCAGCGATGTCAGTATTATGCATTTTGCATTGCCTGTGTCCTGAACTGGCTGTTCAGCTGTGCATACGTTCCGAGCAGTTGCGCCAAGATGATGGCTGTTTCAGTTTCACTTTAGATTTTCCTTATTCACCGTTCAGATGATCAGCTGTAATCATAGCACGGGCAGAGAGGTGATTTGGTGATTGAAATGGCGGCAATTTTTATTTTCCCACACACCCAAACAAAACCCCACGGTGTGGTCACTGTGGGGTTAAGCTCTGGAATGCTGCAGTGTATTTGTAATTTGAAGTTCGGCATCTCTTAATGTTCCCATCTCATGGTCTGCTCTCATTTCTAATGTTTCATCTCATCAGCCAGGGTCATGAGACGGATAATGATGTGATAACCGCTGTTCATGGTACGAGATGTAGACGAGTCTGTCCATGTAGCATCTCGCCATGTTTGAGATGCTGCCGTGTTTTCCCACAATCGTGCAGGGATCTCTACATTATTGCTGCGTACATCCAGTGTTCAGTTAACGGTGGACGCCATCTGTTGAATGATCTACACACTCTCTGTATAACCAGCTAGTAATGTATAATGCGCCACTGTTCCAGACACTTCAATAGAATACTGCTGTGGTCCTTTATACAATAAAATTGTGACGATTATAAACCCGGTTGTCCTTGTCTGTTTTATGTTTATACCGCATTTCACATGGCACGTCGGGGTGAAAGTTAATTCTTATAGTTTGATATTGAAGCCTTAAAATATGATTAAAGTCATTTAATAAAAAAAACATTATTGTTGGATTATGGAATTTTGTGTTCCATTTAATATTAGTACTGCAGAGTTAATTTATTCGTGTATACATTCAAAGTTAAGAATTAAAACTGAATATTGCAACATTGTTTTATTACAAAATCCAGCCAACAATATCAGTTCTAAGACTTGAACTACTAAAATGAATACTTGCAGATGTAATGAGCCAAATAGAACACGGGTGCACCACATTCCCAGACAGTTTCTAGAACAACAACCTACACAGATAAGTTAATTATGGCTTAGTTTATTCTATATGGAAAACCTTACAGTGCCTTTGATTCGACTTTATTTCAACAAATATGATAAATAACATGAATTTATTTCAAATTTTAACTACCAAAGATCGCAATACTAAAACCTGGCAATTTATACACAGCTAATCATTCGTGCAAAATCAGCATCTTGTACGCACACAACTGAACTGTTACAGATCAATGATCTTCCACTAACGGAGATCAATTCAGAAATCTGAATGTCATAAATGGGGAACTGTTCAGAACTGATATGTACATTGTTACACAATGATAGCGATATCTTTTTCTCTCGCACACATCTTACGGCTGATATCATGAAACAGTCTGCTCCATAAAGCATTACATTGGTAAATGACGTATCAACTTGTAATCGTAATGCCATTCTTAATATGGTGACACTCTGCCCGTCATTTGAATAAAAAGCACACAATTCATTCACCATCCGAATCACTCTCGATTACGTTGTTCTTCGGTGCTGTTTTACTCTCCTCATTTGAGGACGATGCTTCTGGAGTGGCAGAACTGGAACCCCCCTCTTGTTTACAATCTGGCATTCTAAAATAAGAATAATGAATGTCAGCAAACAGTTTATAATGAGACAGTTTAGGGAAAGAGTACAGTATAATGAAACATCAACAGAAAATGTTAATAAGTTACCTTCTTTAATCATTTCCTATCACACATACAAGGAATTATAATCCCCAAACACACACACTACAATGAGAGGTATTATGACCGGCTGTGGATCAGGACCAGTTTGTCTGTTCATTATGAAATGTTCAAGGTCAGTAAAACTCTAGTTAAAAATGCCCATATCTCAGCTAAATCTGAATATTATAATAAAAAGATCAAAGTATCCAAGGGAAATCACAGGACTGTTATGAATAAAGTATTATATAAAAGTCAAACTGTCCTTACAAATATTATCAACTCGGATAAAGATATGGCCCATTGTTTTAATAACTTCTGTCAAAAAATTTAAATATACCTAGTGGGTTCAATTCCAGCATCTTACCACAGGGTAAGCCATTGGTAGAAGAGTCCTGCAAGTCCATGATGGATACATTTGAGCCTTTTACAGAGACTGATATCAGACAGTTGATGAAAAGGTCATATAATGCTTTCTGTGCAGTTGATCCTATGCCTACATGGCTCGTGAAAGATTGTCTGGATGTTCTGATAAGCCCAATTACAAATATAGTTAATAAATCATTATCTCTGGGTGTTTTCCCAAGATCTATGAAAGCTGCCCTTGTAAAACCATTAATAAAAAACCACACTATGGACTGTAATATTCTAAACAATTACAGAACTGTTTCAAATCTTACATTTTTATCTAAAGTTGTAAAAAAAGCTGCTTTCCATCTAAACAAATATTTAATCAATAACCTTAATGAATCACTACAGTCTGCCTATAAAAGTGGTCACAGCACTGAAACGGGTTAGGATCAAAAATGATATTATTATGTCAATTGATCAAGATAAGCCAATAATACTTGTTCTCTACCTATCTGCTGCATTTGATACAGTTGACCATAATGTACTTTTCTCTAGATTAAAAGACATGTTTGGTCTGTCAGGTAGAGTACTTGAACGGCTTCGATCCTATCTGGAACAACACTCCCAGAGAGTGTCTGTTCTTGGTATTTTATCTGACATTCAGTTTTTGTTATCTGGTGTACTACATGGTTCAGTTCTTGGTCCTCTGGTTTTCACAATGTATACCCGTCCTCTTGGGATCATGGCGCAGTGATATGGGGTTAAATATCACTTGTATACTGATGACACACAACTGTATATATCACTGGATCCTGACAATGAGTTAAATTTCTCCTCTTCCTTGAAGAATTTAGAACATTGTATTGCTGATATTCGGCTACGGATGACTCAAAATCTTCTAAAACTAAATGATACTAAAACAAATATTTTATATTTGGCATTACCACATTGTGTTAAATCCCTAAAGACACCAACATTACAGATGGGTGCATCTTCGATTACCCCTAATGGGTCATTAAAAAATTTAGGGGTTATTTTGACCAATGTATTAACATGCATGAACATGTCACATCAGTATACCGAGCTACCTACTACCATCTTAAGAACATCCACTGTTTAAAAGCATTCTTGACACAAGAAACACTTGTAACTGTAGTCCATGCCTTTGTTACATCTCGTAAAGACTATTGGAATTCCTTGTTATATGGCATATCTGATTTTAACATTAATCGCCTTCAGAATAGTGTAGCTCACATATTGAAAAATATGATCATGTCACACCAATTCTTCAAAAACTACATTGACCTGTTGGACAGCATATCCATTTCAAGATTTTATTAATAAGTTATATATCTTTTAATGATATGGTGCCAGAATGAATACCTGTGTGAACTGGTGTCCCATTAGAAAGTCATCCCGAAAACTTGGGTCATCCAGTCAGATACTATTGCAGATGTCAGTGTCTCAGCTCAAGTCATATGGTGATTGTGGGTTTAGTGTTGCAGCCCCCCCCCTTGTGGAATAGGTTGCCTTGAATTTTTTTAATCTGTTCTAAAAACACACCTGTTCAAGGTCGCTTTCACAGATAAATAATTATTATCTTTTAAATCACTTACAGGTTTTTTTACAGACATTATTATTTGGGGTATTATTATATTTCATATTATTTGTACAGCGCCTTTGAATGGCTCCTGCTAGTAAGAGTGCTTTATTAAATATACAGTATTATTATATCACTATAGACCATACCAGGATGTGAATTAAGCACCTGCACCTGGCTTCTGAGACAAATAAAACTGTTACAGGGCTGGTCTCTTATAAACCTATAAATGCCCATTTATTGTTGATATTTTAACCCCAAACTGATTATGTTTTGACACCTTAAATGTACTGGCATTATATATCAACAATGAAATAGTGATGGACTTTGAATCCGATACCAAAAGAACCAATTTAATCCGATAAAAGACATTCAGGCATGTACCAGTAAGGTGATGATTGAAGTTTTATGGCCACTTTTGTGTACATGGTAGGCTAAATGGGCCGAGCCACCTCCAAAGGTAAAACAGCGAAGTTGAAGATGAAACAACCTTCAGATATGCTCACACCGAGATTCGAACACGCGTCGTAGTGATCTGTGGTCCAACAAGCTACCGCTAGACCACATTACCAGTAAGGTAGGTAGCCACTAAGCCAAGATGCCATCTGCTGGGTTACTGTGAAGACTATATAGATAAGGATTCACTACGATATGATATGTAATCATCATGGTATACTTTCATTGTGGGAAGATATGCGAGTGATTGGTTTGTTTAGCCGTTGCAATAATCACAATTGGAACGGATGGTGGAATGGAAATTCCTCAGAGAAATGAGACAATTGGATGAAACAACTCGCATGACATTGTAATACTGGAATTAGAACTTGGGAGTGTTGCAGCAAAGTGCACTACAAGCTGGACTACCATGAGCTCTCTCTGTTGACTCAAGAGACTCCTAGTGTATGTTGTGCGCTTATCTTGTATCCAGTTAAACAGAATTACAAATTAACTATACTCTATTCTGTTAATAATCATACACGTCCTACTTGGGCTAAAGATACAAAAGACTGACCATTCTAAACTTGAGACAATATTTATAATACCTACAAAATTTGCATTCTCTCTCTGCACGCAAATAAAATGATTGCGGAACAAAATAGCATGCAGAGCTCCGGACTGTCGGAACAAATCTCCATGTCTGCTGGGCATTTAATCTTTTTCTCATTAAAAGCCTCATCGGATTTCCACAGAATGTAGCCTCTTAAACGTGCATCTCAGATGCGACTATATCACGGAGACTGAACAAAGCAATTGCTCACCAAACACACGAACAAGATCTTGTTATTTCAACAGAATTACATAAAATAAGATGGACTTATTTATCACGTTGTCATTGGTTACTAAACTGGTAGCGCAGGATACCAGAAGGATGATGACAAAAGGTTGAGGAGTGTTTCACATCATTACTTTTCAAAATTACTCGGCTCTGTGAATCTACGGTGTCCAGGATACAGGCCACAAAACAACAAGCTGCTCTCAGCATTGGTCAGATCTAGGGAAACGTCTGTTAAACACAGGTATGACTTCAGTATGAACTCTGATACAAAGGTTTCGTAGCACAATGTTTTATCCACAGTACATGCCACGAGTTGTACTGAGAATGACGTTTATAGTTTTGTTGTTATTTATTCTTGAGAAATGTAAACAAGTTACTAACTCTGCTTCACTTGGTTCACCAACGTCTTCCGGTGATCTGTTCTCCTTTTCTTGCTTCGGATGTTTTTGGAAAAATGTGGCTATATCTTTCTGCCATTCTGGTGTCGGTCGTTCACAGACGGGATTACCTCCACCATATTTACTACCTACAAAATAAGGTCACATTTAGTATACACGCTACTTTAAAATCTTATGGAATCTGCTATTGATAATCTATTACTAAAAAAAGGTATATTTATAGTGAAATAAATCAAAACAGTAACATAAATATGGTATGATATATATATGTGTGTATAAATAATATCTGTTGTTGAGTTATTTAGCCATAGCACTGATCACACCTGGAACATATAACCCCCCCCCCCAGGAAACAATTCCCACAAATACAGGTATGAGCCAGATTCAAACTCACAACTTGGATATTTCTGGTGCAAGACTCTAACCACTGTACCACAAAACCACTCCCTCAATGAAATGTGTACACATGCACAACATAATTTACTGCGTGTAAACTAATATTAAACAGCAAAACTGTATAATGCTTATAAGATGCAGGAATTTTTTTATTATTTTAAAGTTAGTTAATGTGGTGACAATATTCGGTTAAAACTACTTTCTGTAATATTCGGTTAAAACTACTTTCTGTAATATTTGGTTAAAACTACTTTCTGTAATATAATATTTGGTTAAAACTATTTTCTGTAATATTCGGTTAAAACTATTTTCTGTAATATTCGGTTAAAACTACTTTCTGTAATATTCGGTTAAAACTACTTTCTGTAATATTCGGTTAAAACTACTTTCTGTAATATTCGGCTAAAATTACTTTCTGTAATATTCGGTTAAAACTACTTACTGTAATATTCGGTTAAAACTACTTTCTGTAATATTCAGTTAAAACTATTTTCTGCAATATTCAGTTAAAACTACTTTCTGCAATATTCGGTTAAAACTACTTTCTGTAATATTCAGTTAAAACTATTTTCTGTAATATTCGGTTAAAACTACTTTCTGGTTAAAACTACTTTCTGTAATATTCGGTTAAAACTACTTTCTGTAATATTCAGTTAAAACTACTTTCTGCAATATTCGGTTAAAACTACTTTCTGTAATATTCAGTTAAAACTACTTTCTGTAATATTCAGTTAAAACTACAGATCGTAAACTCTCTGCAATTCTGAGATCACTGCAGAAAGTTTATGTTGCAATAGTTGAGCCAAATGATATTTTATTTATACCTTTATTAATTCATCATAACATGAATATGGCTACAAACCTTTTGGTGATGTGAGACCGCTGGAACTAGCACCTGATGACCTGGAGGCCAATGCTTTTCTTGGCATTTTGCCAGCAACAGCTGGGGGGGAGAAAAATATCGAACATTAGATTATATTATATACGAACAGAACAATGATAACTTTCAGACTGACTATTACCAGTGTTGATAATTTAAATGAATAATATTCCAGGTGATAGGTAACAGACATGGGATCAACTGGATTTTGGAATTGATGGGTAATTCCAATTCTGTAATTGCTTATTTTAAAAAGTAGGTACTCGGAGTACTTACTGAAGGTAAAAAGTAGTAGGTAAATATTGGAATTGATGTGGAATTGACCCCATATCCGATAGGTCACGAAAAACCAGAATCTTCTATCACTAAGTTATTAGCTGTAGGTCCAACTCCGTGCCTAACACAAGAACTTCTCAGAACAATATCCTCAGTTAATTTTACTGAGTAAAGGATTATCCTTAGCACCTCCCAACAATATTCTTAAATTAAAGATAATCAGGATAAATATTAGTAATTTGAACAAATTATTCATCAAACTTTCAAATATGCATATAAAGTCTGAAACAAAATATACCAAACAAATCAGAAATCTCATAAATAATAACTGAAAATTCTCACATATAGGCTTATATATATATATCTGGATGAGTGAATCCAATCAGATGTTGCTGACAATTTGGACAGCACTACAAACCCAGAATAAAACTTGACCTTACAGTGACCCTAATATTACGTGAAATGTAATCTTGTTTTTAAGCCAGGGATGAGAATGAGCTCAAAAAGTTTGTTGGGAATGTCAAGGAAGAGATAAATATATAGACCAATAAATGAACATTGATGGGCGCATGTTTAACTCTTATAACAGCCTCTAATTTCTCTTTTGGAATATTTTAGTAGCGTTGTGCATGAAGAATAGCATTTGAGAAATGATACAATATGTCAGAACAGAAGTCTTTCATACGCAAAATATGATTCCTAATTGCATATATGGATTAGTTGTGAATTAACAAACAGAATAAAACTTATTAAGTGGTCACACAACAAATGAGGGTTGTGAGAAGACGCTGGACCAAGCTGCCATGTTTCTAATGATGTAATGCTTGTCATCATGTGATGGGCTTGGTGCGATGGTTTATGTATATGGCTAAGCGGTGGAGCATGGAAACAAATCATTCTCCTGAAAATTAATTCAGGTGTGTGATGGCATGCAAGAGCAGTAGCATGCCTCGGAAATGGAGCCGTGAACAAGCTAAATTAGGTGCATGCGCACTCAGCTCTTTATCATTAGTATATACGGTTTGGATGCTTGGCTTGTGGCACTGGAAAAATGTACACTTGGTGCATGCGCTTTTTCAGTGCTCTGACCTTTAGCACCAGTGAACATGGTTCCAATACTCTGCTGTGCACAACAATGTCCTTAAAATTTAGATTGATGATTTTGTCGATTAGAGTTAACATTATTAACAGTGTTACTAGTTAGTTAGTTGTGTAAGTATGTTGCAATATCCACATGTGGCTTTTTCTGCAAGCATGCATGGCTTGAAATTTCTGTGTTACACCAAGTTTGAATCTAACACCAGAAATGTGACTTGCTTCGATCTCTCTACATCTGATTATTTTTGGCTGATTAGGCAGAATTTCTTGAAGTTGAATGTCCAGACATAAATTTGGTGTCAAACTTCGTCCATTTACAATTACAGTCCATTTGATTAATGAAGTGTTTAATTAATGACACTTAAAATTAAATGTTTTGCAACATACTTATTCGGCTACTCAGCTTACTGACTATTAGATCAACCTAGGCCAAGCTGTCTACTAGTCTAGACTAGTTATATCTATACACTTGTCCAGTTTGACACTATACTTTAATCTTTATAGATCTAGATTCTAGAATATCTAATTCCCAGTTTATCCTGACAGTGACAGCAATCCTTTCAGAAATATTATCATTATGTCAAACTCTGAAAGTGAAATTGAGTTATAGACCTACTTTAGTACTTATAAATACACGCATCAGGTATGACAGTTAATAATAAATTAAGACTTGGGGTAGTTGGGAGTCTTGGGTCGAGATATAAACATATAATTATACCATAGACATAGTCTCCATAGACGAGACTCTAAAATATACTAAATATAATAATCGAAATTGTACATTTTAAACACTCAGTTAGACGATCTAGTGAGAATAGATCTAGTCTAGATCTACAAGACTAGAGCCGAGGGTCATCTAGTCCTAGAATCATAAGAATGATAAGAATCTAACTTTAAAAGACCAATTACTGAATTAGTTAAAACAGCCAAAACATTATTAACAAATAGATCATATATAAAGAAAATGAAACTTAATTTTTATAACAAACCTTTCCTGCTGTTATCGCCACCTTTAGTTCGTACCATTTTATTTTATATTAATAATTATTGTAAACATTAGCCGAACGAAGGATAATTTCCCGCGTTTTCGTATGACATGTCGGTTATACTAAACACCTACAAAAAGTATATTTGCCATTACATATCTAAATGGTATCGTACTCCGTACGTTTCGATCTCATCTTGGTGATAACAAAGACTATTTATATTTAAGCTCTCTGGTGATAATAACAATAATGGCCGAAATGTCTATAATTTACTGCTTCACCACGGGGACTAATTATGAATAACTGTAGAATTTACAATAAATGAGCTGTGCGGTGGAGAAAACCTTGCCAGTTGCCGGGTTGGATGAAACATTTCTTCGACTATAATCATAATGCCACGACCGGGATTCGAACCTCCGACCTCCCGCACAGTATGAACATGAGTAGAGAACTTGTATATTGAGGTTCTCTGTCATGAGTAAGAAAGTGCCACGCTCTTAGTCACTAGGCCATAGTGATATAATGTCGAAAGTTTGTTATTTGTGACTATTTGAATAACAAAAATTATATCATTCATAAAACATATAGCTTTCTATCGGTGATATTAGTTTAATTTAGTTTATAGAGAGACCAAGGACAACTGATATTGAAATGACATATTTTGGTGCAACTGATATTTATTTTATCATCGTTAAATTTTAGAAGATATTGGAATCATAACATTGTTCTAAATTCTTCAAAGGAAGAGGATAATGTGTGTGTGAATGTGTGTGTGTGTGTGTGTGGTGTCATCATGCATCAGTATTCAAATGATATTTGGTGCAATATCGTTGTGCAATGATCAAAAGCAGGCATGCACTTATACGGAATTAAACACAGACTTACATCCGATAACAATGATACAGATAAGATCAGAAAGGTTGATTTATAGTCGACATGCAGGGTCACAAAAAACAACATATAGTGAGCTTTGGTGGCCTAGCGGCTAAACACCCGGCATTTGGTGCCAAGGGTCACAGGTTCGATCCCAGCAAGAGGTCGAAACTTTTGTGGGTGGTTGTGCTGAATAAGCGACAGCCTGGAGATTCTCTCCGAAAAACAAAGCAACAGACAATTAACGCTATAGCTAATATATATATAACGCTATTGATTCGACATAAATAAATAGACAATGGTACGTGTACAGTGAATTATATAATCGATATATACAATGACATATATATTACCATAGAAAATGCTAAATGGTAATATCATATACGAGTAAAATTATACACAAATGTGCTTAAAATATATAATCGGGCACCATAACCTCGATCACTAAAACCCAACTAAACATACACAGACATATATTATTAACTTTTCACTTTAATTCTAACAAGTTAAAATGTTTATCGTGAAATCTAATGATTATTTGTTATTTATTTTACATAAAACACATAAACCACATTTACACTTTAATAACCATTCTCGTATATGAGATTAAAAAGAATATAAACTATTTGATTTCTCGGCATCATTAGGCGCAACGCATTCCAATAAAACGGCCCCAGCAGGCACCAGACGTTGGATCAACATTGGATCAACGTTGTCTTTTGACGTTGGATCAATGTTATGAAAATGGTTGGATTTGAAAATTGGATCAACGTTAGGATTTCAATATCGGATCAACGTTAGGATTTCAACATTGGATCAACGTTAGGATTTCAACATTGGATCAATGTTAGGATTTCAATGTTGGATCAACGTTAGGATTTTAACGTTGGATCAACGTTAGGATTTCAATGTTGCATCAACGTTAGGATTTCGATGTTGGATCAACGTTAGGATTTCAATGTTGGACCAATGTTATGAAATTGTGTGGATTTGAAATTTGGATCAACGTAATATTTGCAACATTGGATAACAGTAGTTTTCATTATGGTTGATGTAAACATATTTATTCAATTGACAATGAGCAAAATGCTTATACAATATCTTTCTCATTTATACACACATTCACACAAGAAACACAATAATATATATATATATATATATATATATATATATATATATATATATATATATATATATATATCAACAAATATAATTGATATTGTTACTATACCAGCATCATGGTTGATTGGAATGTAAGGGACTGGTGCAGTAAGGTTTCATTACATATATATATATATATATATATATATATATATATATATATATATATATATATATGCATCATTACATCCGCCACAAAGTATTTTGGATGAAATTTCATTGTGGTTAAATCAGCTGCACAATATGACGCACCGTTGATAATTAAAACAGCTGCAATAAGACTTGTTCAAAATATAAAATAAATAGAATATTCATCTAGAACATGACAACATACAAGTATACCATTTCTATTTTGTGCAATACATCATACAGTAGTGTAATTCACAATCAAGTTATATGCCAACACAATAGCACTCTGCCAAAAGTTTGAATAATTTCATGGATGGCCAATCGAATCCCGTGATTCATTAACGTTATAATTCGATAAATACTTAATTATACGAACAACAATTTGTCTTTCTATAATCTGAGAAGAAATTATTAAATTTGAAACAGGTGGCCGCGGGTTAGTAAATCTTTAAAATCAAAGTCATGCGTAAATGTTTTTAAAATGAACATATTATTAGAGCTTTCCATGAGTATAAAGTTAGACTTATTTCAGTTTATTTTTTATAAACACTCTAATATTTCAGACCTGGATTATGATATATTAACTATAAGTATCTGTTAATTAAGTGATGATACCTAAAGTAATTACTCTACCACCTTCAATTTTGTACGAGTCGAGATCCAGATGAATGTCATCCTTTTCTCTTCTTCGTGTAGCAGGTTTTTAGTCCAAATTTAGCTCTTTGGCATTAAATATCGTTGTGTCTTTTTTTGTAAATGTTGATACGAGTGCGATTATAGAGGAAGACCATCTATACAAGGTCAAGGTCTTCTAGGGTGGTAAACTATGGATTCCTGTTCGTTTATTATGTCAAAAGTCAATCGTAATATCCAGACATGTATGACCTACATTAAGCACTGCCGTCAATAATGAAATGTTCTACTTACAAAATACCACTCATTTTTGTAATTGAAGCCTATACTGTTGATATAAAGTCATATAACATCGATTGACTGGGTATATTAGTATAAAAGATATGTTTACCGGCTAAACTAACATTATCTATCACATCTACGATCCACATGTCAGATCCAGTCTCTATCTCAGTGCGTGAAAATGATGACACCCTTGAGCGCCTGCAACATGACGATCGAGGGATGCAGATTCCCTTAACACCACTCAGTGTTATCGGGATGACTGTTCCGAGTGTGTCAGTCATCTCGTTCTGTGTTCTCATGGTTGTTACTCTCACGATCGACTTTGAACACAATTTTCCGTGTTTCTCTCGTCCCATGGACAACATTCACTTCCATAAACACGTTTCATCTTATCATTCTCGTGGGTACAGAGATAAGAATTAAGTCACGGTGTTCTCCGGAATATTGTAAGAGACGTCGAAGAGAACACACTAAATGACTTATTAATGGCAGATATGCTGTTAAGCATCACTCACTCACTCACTCACTCACTCACTCACTCACTCACTCACTCACTCACTCACTCACTCACTCACTCACTCACTCACTCACTCACTCACTCACTCACTCACTCACTCACTCACTCACTCACTCACTCACTCACTCACTCACTCACTCACTCACTCACTCACTCACTCACTCACTCACTCACTCACTCACTCACTCACTCACTCACTCACTCACTCACTCACTCACTCACTCACTCACTCACTCACTCACTCACTCACCACCACTCACTCACTCACTCACTCACTCACTCACTCACTCACTCACTCACTCACTCACTCACTCACTCACTCACTCACTCACTCACTCACTCACTCACTCACTCACTCACTCACTCACTCACTCTGACTGACTGACTGATCTGCTTCTAGGACTTCTTAAACGGTCTCTGTGTGTGTGTGTGTGTGTGTGTGTGTGTGTAGAGGCTATTTATCTGTCTACTATGCACACAAGCCAAACAATACCTACCCCGGCCATTACAATCAGTATCATCCGGCAAATGAGCCAAAATGAGATCCTCATACATCACATCTATTTTCCGAGCTCCCTGGACGTAATTCGGTTTGAGGAAGAAACACCTCGATCGTGTGTTGTATGTTATCTTTAAAATGTTTTGACGCTGAATGGTTGCAGCATACTGATGATTATAGCATCGTATCCCATACGGTATCATTAACTGGTCGAAGATATTTAAATGAGGGGAAGAACTTTTCCATGTATTCCAAATATCACAGTTTCACAACAAATATGACTTCTCCTAGGTTCTCGTGCTAGAAAAAACGTTTGAAATAACCGCTTCCGGTTTCACATAAAATGTACATGCAGTCGTCAAAGCAATTGTTAATTAGTAATGCCGTAATCTGTATTATTATTTTTGGAGGGCCATTTGTTTGACGATCGGCCAAACAAATATTTTTTTTAATGTTCTACTGACGAGATCAGATAAATGTGTTATTCATTGTGTAAACAAAATGCCCGCATATTAAACATATACTATAGGTGTTATATTTTCCTTGATTCGACCAAGGACGTATGTATTATTGTCTTTAAAGGTCCTGTTGTTCACGGGTCAGTATGTAGATAGGAGTGGGGCTCATTTCAGATTGTGTATGTTGACATCACGTGTAACGTGTAATGCCCCCCAGCTCCTATCTCTCCAAGTTTACTCTCAGCGGTCCCAATATAAGGTGCAACGAAGGCATAATTAGTTAGCGTGTCCTAAAACTTACATATTCAGTAGTGTGATAGAACACGTGGATTTGTTGACCTTCCATGTAGGTCACCGACTAGCACTGTGGTTAATGTGAAAAACTTAATTACACCGATCAATTAAATACAGGACACAGAAGAATAATTAATATTTCTATAACAAATGATGAACGGATGAAAATAAAATCACTCCCAAAGGAAGAGGTAATATAATTAAATAAAAAGATGAGCAGCTCAAACTGGAATATCTCAAAAGAAATGACAATAGTTGTCTTAACAGCTTCTCCTCCTACCCAAATTTACTCATCTTTTACCGTTGACACTCAGATACCAAGTTGTTGATATAGAATGTTAACTGCCCCGCTCACCCCCATGTCGTCAACAGCATCGCTGCTGTATCAATGGAGTAAGACCTTAATACGGAACAATTAAGGCAGATATAACTGTTCTAAAACCTTCCCGAACAGTTCCCGGATAAATGCGTGTCGGTGATGTTGTCAATGAGTTCAGTCGACGCTGTGGGATTGTGCAGATTAGCGTCGTGACGTTGTTCGGGATACACGAGCAGCAGGTCGCCATGCACCGTCTTCCTAATACCGAACATCTACAGCGTGGATTATGTTTTATCGTCCCAAATGGAAGAATCGGGAAATATCCCAACAAGACAATATTTACACTGCCGCCAATGACTATCCAGTCTGTTTTAAATGCATTTAGTGAGGGCGCACTAACCACTTCAGCAGGCAACATATTCCGTGAGTTTAAAATCCTATTGTTGTAGTATTGTTGCCTGATATCTTTCATTGATCTTTCTTTCTTTAACTTGGAAATGTGACGCCCTAGTGAATGATGTATCTGGTTTGATGTAGTCAGCATCTACTGCGTATATTCCAGTCACGTGTTTATAAGTCTCTCTCATGCCACCTACAGCTCGTCTATAGTAGAGGCTGGGTAGATGCCGGGGCTAGTTTTGTTGCTCGACGTTGGGCATTCTCCAACAGGTCACAGTCTTTTTTTAATACTGGGCACTTTTTAATACTTGATCTAACAAGAGAGGTGTACAAAGTCTTCACTGTTGCATTATCAAGGTACACACATCATCTTCTGATCAGACCTAATAGTTTATTAGCCATATTTACCTTTTTCACAATGCATACTGAATGTTACCTTGGTGTCAACATACACACCAAGATCCTTTTCCAGTTCTGTGGTCTGTAAGTTAACCTGGACTCCCTCTTTGTGCATGTGATACTCTATGCGTTTATTGCGGCTACCAAGCTGCAGAGATTTACATTTTCAGCATTAAACCTCAGCTGCCATAGGTTAGACCATTCTTCCAGGGCATCCAGGTCGTCTTGTAATAACTGATTTTGTCCTGGGTTGTTCGCTGTTCTAAAAATCTTTGTGTCATCAGCAAACATATTTATGCTTGAGTGGACGACTTCTAGCATGTCGTTAATGAAACAGATAAAAAAGCAATTGCCCCCAACACACTACCTTGAATGATTCCACTCAGAACAAGCGCTACCAGTGACTTCACGCCATTGTCTACTACTTGCTGATTTCTCTGTCCACTTCCATATTTTACCCGATATGCCATATCCTTTGATTTTCATCAGGAGTCGCTGATGTGGAACAGAGTCGAATGCTCTTGCAAAATCAAGATACACAGCATCTATATTATTTCCCATGTCCAGTGCTTCTGTCCATTTGTCCAAGACTGCCAACAGTTGAGTGACACAAGAGTGACCTTTGATGAAAGCATGTTGGCATTTCGTGAGGAGTCGGTTTTCAACCATATGATGCATGATATGGTCCCCGATGATCGACTCTAGTCTTACAGATGACTGTTAGGCTTACTGATCTGTAGTTTTGGGGCCCATTTTCAAGAAAGGTAACAGACACCAGCCCCATCTTCCAGCCAACTGGTATTTCCGCTGGGTCAAGAGACTGTCTGAAGATCAGGTATAGTGGTTCAGTTATACTTTCTTGTAGTTCCTTTAATATTCAAGGTGCAGCTCCATCGGGTCCTGGGGATTTGTGAATACAGAAGAGAAAAAGTTTGTATACATCCGCATTGTGCTTGTCTTTTGTAGTGAGACTATCATCTTCTTGGGCTAAGTGTGCAATGCCTGTTCTTGTTTTAAGTTTAGATTGTCCATATTTATAGAAGGCTTTTGGGTTTTTCTTACTCTCTTTTGCTAGTTTCTTCTCCTTTTGTTCTTTACGACACTCTCATTTTGCCTGATTTCTCACTTGGGTGTCTCGTTTATAATCTTGTCCACTTCTGGTGCATCGCCAGGTGGAAAAACAGCTTTCTTCAATCTTACCTTCTCTCTAGCCTTTGCTGTCATGTAGATTGGTCGTTTTCTCTCATTTCGTATATGTGATCTTCAATTGGGGATGTGTTTGTCCATCAGATGCTTTATGTTGTTCATGAACTGGTGCCACTTTTCTTCAATACTTGACTCACCCTCAGGTTCCAAGACATTGTCCGTGTCTCTTGCTTCATAGCGACATACTCTCCCTTGTGGTATTGAAATTTCGGTGTTTTCTTGGCTGGCATCTTAGTGTAACACATACAATCAAAAGTGATACATAAATGCTGACTTTATCCTACAGGTGCATTGAGGGCCAAGTTGTTAAAGACATATGCAGCCTTTTATTCTCGACACACTTGATTTCTTTATTTCCGACTTCATATCTCTATCTAAACCATCTGTTGATGAGATTGACGGGTGAACATCAGTCTTCAGGTTACCAAGGTCAAGGACGATTGTGTTACGATATTTCTCGTTGTTTCGTCAAGATATCATTTCCACCTATGACCGTTATATTTTAAACCATAAATAATTAAATCCCACCTCTGATATATTGATGGCTCTCCAACAAGATACAACAAACACATGCGTATTACTTTGTTTAAATTATTAAGACTTGGTTGGATGGCCATTACCAATTATCAGTGTTATGATGAATTGTGGCGGCCGCCTCCTTCCACTTCTCTATAATAAACGTATGTAGTTTGGTCAAAATATTCCCATATATATATATATATATATATAAACAGACAGCACTGGTTTGGTGAAGAAACTGTTTCCAAAATATTTATCTGAAAATAACTTTATTATGTATCCTAAAACCATTTTTATTGTTGAATAAAACCATTTTATAATGATATTTTATGGATTGCGTTCTTAAAGTTCCTTATGTACAAGACATTGTCATGTACATGTGCCATGATGACATTAATACCAGTATTGATAATGTCACTGTTGGTGATATCATCACCATCACCAATCATGATGCCACTGTTGGTGATGAACCACTGAAAGATTGGTAAGTAATTGACTTGCGTAGTCTCGATGCTGGCCTCATCCAAGACATATGTGGACTAGGAGCTATTAGCTGGTGAAGGGGAACTGACATGATCAGGCCAAAGCCATTTACTAATGAATGAAATACTCCACAGATATGAGCAATACTAGTATTTAATCTCACAACTTGGATGTTTTCATTACCATATCTTATCAATTGTGACTTGTCAAAAGTAAATATGACAACATACCATAATGTGGCAATATTTATTTACTTATATCATATATATCTATATACATACATCACAAATACTGTTATTTCTAGGTCAGAATATCAAAACAAAATGATGATAAAGTTTTTAAAAGATAAATCATACACAAAGGCACAAGCTTCCGGACAACCACTGATGTTAGAAGCAGTCTAATAAGGAAGCGTTAGAAAATCATATATATATATATATAATGCCTTACTGAAATAATCTAGGTGTTTGCTGTGTGAGGGAATGTTTTGATAACACTTGGTAATGTTATGGTACTAGATAGTTTTATGAAAACTTCCCGAATAGACAATTATCTCTGTCACATATTAAATAATAATATCTTATGACTGTTACTACATTAAGTATTACAACTCAGCTGGCTTTTATTACCAACTATTGAAATAAGATTAAATAAATAATACACCAAACATCAGCTGACAAATGTATTCCTGATGTAGCTCTAAGAGTCTCGTAAATTAATCACAAAATGTCATGATTACAAACGGACAAAGACAAATCCAGATATACACCCACCATAAACATCTCCTGTGCCATAGCGATGAGAAAGAACCAAATAATTATATAACCCTTCAAGAAGACTAATTAAAGTTAATATATCTATATAAATACATTGTGTTATGATCAATTGACTACCACGTAACTACTAAACAACGTCAATAGCGCACACAGGAATGGATACGTCAACTACTTGTTCAATCACTCACTGACCCATACATTCATCGCAAACACACACACACACACAAAACAAAGGCTAATACGGCTAAACATATCTAATCGGAGTCGTCTTCATTTCCGTAGTCTTCGCTGTATAACTGTACTGGGCGAATTACTTGTTGCAATAAGGCTGCCGTTTGAGGCTCCTTTGCCAAGTCGAGTGGCGTCTTGTTATCGTTGTTTCTGACGAAGGCATCGGCACCTGAGGAACAAAACCATCATCGGGAATGAGGTAACACTCCCTTTATAAACAGACGTCGACTAAGATCAAAACGATGATCCAACAACGCCGTGGCAAGAAGACTGCACTGGAAATGTCCATATTGTGGGTTTGAATCCGGCTTACAGCCGGGCTGTGGGCAGACATGGGCTCAATTCAATTCTGGAATTGCTTATTAAACTCGGAGTACCTACTCGTGGTAAAAATGGAATTGATCTGGCTGTGGGATTTGTTTTCATAGAGAGACTAAACAACTGAACTACAATTAAAATAATATCTGATATGATGTCATTAATTATAAGATTATCGGTAGTTAGTGGAGTGGTTTAGCCTCAATATTGATCACACCTGGGACATCTGGTGAAGGGACATCTGACGAAGGGATATCGTATAATATAAATATGATTAGTTTTGATAATTACAGATTAGACAGCCTTCTCGCCAAGATACCCCATTTCAACAGATCCCCCCTTCCCCCAAAATGTTTGGCAGGGTTCCAGGTAAGATGGCTTCTCATCAGAAACTTTGACTTACATACGATCCCTACATGGCTACAAAATTCAACAATACTTTTTGGGTAATTTATTGTAGTGAGGTAGTTACTGAAATGGCTAAATTGAACTGCACATGGCAACACACCAGACAGATTAAATAAGACTATCATGTGATACTAATACTGGTGTATCGTAGTAGTTCTATACAGTGTATAGTAGTTCTATACAGTGTATAGTAGTTCTATACAGTGTATATGTTATTACCATCTATTTAGAAGTTCCATTCATCTCATTCAGATTGGAACATAAACTAAAATAAATTTAAAAAAAAAGAGAATCCCTTTTCTTGATACACCTTTGATATTTCTATATTTACCCCGGGATAGTAGCAACTCTACAGCTTCTGGATGACCTTTCCAAGCAGCTGAATGTAGGGCAGTATCTCCGAGTTTGTTCTGGAAGTATTGATGGAAATAAAATTGTCAGTGTCAGAATGGAAACACACACACACACACACACTGGTTAAACATTATACATGTCTCAGCTCTAATTTCAGACCCTGATAAATCATCCAGAGTTTGAATTCATTATTCGAGATTTTCTGTGCCAGTGCCTTATTCCACACTGCTAAACACACACACACACACACACCTGAACATTTATTTCACATTTTGGTACTTCCATCAAGGCCTTCATACAGTCAATATGTCCACCATGTGCTGCCCAATGTATGGGAGTAGAGCCTGCCTTATCTAAACTATTCACAGATACCTGAAAACAGTGTCGTATTATATAGATATGAATATCTGAATTAAAAGTCAAATGAATATTATTATTATGTAGGTAACTAGAAACAGTATTAAAAATATTACTGTGATTTTAATACTGGTTCTAGTTACCTAGATGAAATAGTTGATTAACGGTAAATGTTAAGAACTGATGCAATACTCACTGAATTAGGATCTGGCTGGAAATATTATGGCATTCTTATTAGATCACTAGTAAATGGTGACGGATTACTTTACATAATATGTTTTTTTAAATCTAAACATGAGTGCTCTAAACCAAAACACATTGACCTTAATGACCTAATAGGTCAACAGTGGTAGTGTGTATAGTTTTCACCATCACAGCTTTTTAAAGACTATCAGCGGTTGTATTGGACATAAGAAATCTCAATTTCTCACATTATTAACCATTTCAGACCAAATCCACCCTTTTAAATTTATAATGGACAATAAGATATATTCTAAATTGATATTTTATATTTTCTCACTACTATATTCTTAGAAAACAATTATTGTACAGACAATACTATATTGCAGTAATACCCTGCACATCTCCAGATCAAAGGACTGAATCTGTGTTTCTGCTATTGTCCGAGATGTTGCATTTATCAGTAAAAATGATGCAGCGTTATAAACCCATATGTATGAAATAGTGGGGCAAAGGTGCTGTACAAATAATACCTAATATCCCAAATAATATGTCTGTAAAAAAACCTATAAGAGATTTAAAAGATCATTATTATTTATCTGTCAAAGCAGCCGTGAACAGGTATGTTTTTAGAATGGATTTAAAATTTTCAAGAGATGACCTGCAACACTAAACGCAAAATCACCATATGACTTAAGCCGAGACACTGGTACCTGCAATAGTATCTGACTGGATGACCTGAGAATAAATCATCAGCTATATGCTCTAAGTAAAACTAGCGATAAAGTTAAACACTCATTTACTCAGAATTATATGACGTTTGTCAAGAAGATATTTAAATATAAATGTTTCTCATGAATATGGTAAACTCCCCAGGAATGGACGAGGTAATCATGCTAAGCCCCAATTAATATATTTATTCTTTTGTGTTTTCATTGTTTGTCATAGATGTTTATAATTGTTTTCACCTACTATGAAGTATTAGTATTCTAAAATTATTAAGATCACAATACAAATTCAGTGCTATATTATAGGAAAATATAGCCACAAACAGGTAAGTCAATTATGAATTAGATAAAGGTTGAGGAAATAAGTTACATGAACGATGAAAATGATCAATAATCTTTAATGGATGATTTATATAAGCCTGACCCTAGGATCGATTTTCTAGTTTTAAAGCACACAAGCTAAATGACTGAGTTTCACATTGCTTCATTACGAGACAACTTTTGTGTTTGGGCTGACAATATATGGAAGATAAATAAAACTCAAATGGACAAACAAATAATATTATTGTTATCACAGTTGATAGTCACAAACTATAATCTGGATCGTTTAACAATTCATTAAGGAATAACGAACCCTCGGAGAAATTAAACAAAACACTTTCCAAATGCGAAACGTGACCTTTCCACCTTCCAGTTGACCGAAATAATTTCCCTTCTCGCTGTACAGTGCATAATAATAGAATTTCATGTAACGACATCCGCAGAAAATAAACAAAAAACTCCCAGATATGACAGACATACATTGTTTGAGATGCACTCCCTTAAGAAGATAATATTTCCCCGTTTCGCTGCCTCGTGTAGTGGATTGTCGATGCTTTCTGTGCTCTCTTCAACTGTAAAATAACAAATGATGACAATTAATTAAATAATGGAACAGAATAAAATAGAATATCAATCAGAGAATAAGTATAATAAAAAAACAGTGACATCCTAATGGAGAGTTAAATAAAGTGATCATAGCAAATAGCTCTCATAAGTAAAACATTTTTAGAACCAATATGAATAGCTGAATATTAAGTAATGGAAAACTAAGTGGTAAAAACTGTACTTATTTATTCACAATATCAACATTATTTACTGTAGAATTGGCCACGAAAATGCTTTTAGTCTGAACAAAAACTGTGGCCATACAAATGATATGTTTGGGGAAACAAAACTGGAAATGGGTCTTTCCAGTTCGGTCTAATGGAAATTCATTTGAACATATTAGATGGCATTATGCATTAACAGTTGTTGTAAAATGGAACTGATTTTATCTGCTGTGAGACAGAAATATATCTAGTATTACTATATTATATTTAGACTAACACATCATTCTTGCATAGAAGCAAATTATTCACCCATCCAAATGTATCTCTGGTTTAACAGATTAAAAACAGCAATAGAAAATAGACTACTACAGTTACAACTATATATATTATTTATATTTTTAAACTTTAAATATATATATATATATAGAGAGAGAGAGAGAGAGTAATGGTGTGTGTGTGCAAACATCCACTATCAGTTTGTCTTAACATACCATAATTACTGGGGATGAGTCCGGTTCGACCACAGCAGCGAGCCTTCCACCAATCACTATCTGACATATCCGTGATATATAACATATCACCTTCATCAAAACTTAATTCATCAGTCTGTAGATAAGATATAACACAAACACAGTCTTTGACATAACACAACCACAGTCTATAACATAACATAACCACAGTCTATAACATAACACAACCACAGTCTATAACATAACACAAGCACACTTCATAATTTAACATTACAAAATTTTGCGTTATAAGGAGGGGTGGCACTAGTGCATCTAGTTCATTACCACATTGGGAAAATGCCTACTCATTTGTTACAATAAACCTCTAGGAAAGAGCAGCCGTTACTATACTAATAGAGGAGTGTTTGATGCTTTTTGAAATGAGGAAGCCACCATTGAAAGATATGACAAAGAGGATTCATTCCGACACAGTCAAGTCATTTAGCTTCTCTCATTGCTAATTATCCACAAAGAGCTGATTCATGGGAATTATTAAAATTTTAAAAACATCTTCAGCTTCATTTACATTATCATTACGCTGTCATCATTCTTTAAACATCCAGCAATATTTTTCTAACAGTGTCAAATTTACTACATTCAGAAAGAGAACATAAAACAGGCCAAAGAAATAGATCTAAAAAGTAACCGTTTCAAAACTGTGACAATTCCTAAGACCTGAAAAATTATATACGAAGAGTAAAATTCCACACAGCAACGGAAATAGGCCAAGAAAATTCCTGATTATTGAACAATGGTCAGTTTTTGAAAACAAATGTTTGCCATTACTTTAACATGTATAGGTGTTATACGAATAATAACACCTGGTTGGGATCTCTGTCTGTATCTTCAGCTGAAGATAACATACAGATCAAGTCAATGCAGACTGATTACTTTTAATTCCATACGAGATTAATCAATTTTCAACATGATAATTCCATTTATGATGACTAACAATTCCTATTCACTTACTGAATACTTTACAAATTATTACACCGAAGAAGTCGGTTATCATAAACGTTTCATCTCCAAAATACAGTGAGATATTTATAAGATGCACTAAACTAACATAATTCATTGTAGACGACTAAATAAAAAATCAGATCGTATATTATTCCGTAGACTTGACTATTTATGACTGCAATACCAAAAAATAACTATCCCCATCTCAAAATCTTAAATTTCAACAGTACAATTATAATTGATCATCAATTCCAGTTCTAAAATGAGTTGGACTCGACCTCTGAAGTAGATAATTACCATCAATCTGAAAATATCCAGCCACACAATACGTTTTATGACCATTTCCCCTTTTATGAATGGGGTTGGTAAATGAAGAGTAACATATATTATAAACCCTGTTTATATAACTAATAACCAGGCTTCTTCTTCACCCTTCGCCCCTCCTGGGACATAGGTCATTGACAAACAGTCTTCTGTGCTGGGCTTTCATTTCAACCTCCCTCCAGCTGTACCCTGTCCTCTTTATGTCTGTCATGAGATCCCTTCTCCACGTATTTTTTGGGCGTCCTCTTTTTCTCTTTCCTTGTGGGTTCCATGTTAGGGCCTGTCTAGTGATAGTTGATGCTGGTTTCCGGAGTGTGTGACCAATCCACCCCCATTGTCTCCTTCTGATCTCATCTCCAGCATTCCGTTGGTGTGTCTTCTCCCACAAGTCGCTGTTACTGATGGTGTATGGCCAGCGAATTTGGAGGATTCTTCTCAGACATTTATTAATAAAGGTCTGTAATTTCTTGGTGGTGTTAGTTGTCCTCCATGTCCCTGCTCCATACAGTAGTACGGACTTCACATTGGAGTTAAACAGGCGTATCTTTGTGTGTAATAACAACACTTTGGAGCTCCAGATGTTCTTGAGCTGTATAAATGCTCCTCTAGCCTTGCAAATCCTTGCCTTAAGATCAGCACCTGTACAACCATGATACTACCCAGATACGTGAAGGTCTCTACCTCGTCAATTTCATTTCCTCCCAGTTTGATTGGCTCCATGCTGACTGCATTTACCTTGAGGATTTTTGTTTTGCATTTTGTATATTTAACCCCACTCGTGAAGAGATGGCTGCCAGTTCACTTGTCTTCTCCTGCATCTGTTAATGGCCGTGGGACAACAGTGGCAGGTCATCAGCAAAGTCTAGGGCTTCAAGTTGTGTAGTTAACCAGGACTATCTATATTTGTTTGTTTAATGTTACAATCACAAGCCTTTGAGTTGTATTTGCAAAAGCAGAGAAAAGCAGTGATTCCAACAAGGGTTGTTACATGATAATATGTCCGGATTAAAGTGAATGTTGAAACTGTCACATTTTGGACTTATGATGGTCTCACCGATACAACGAATAATGTTGGATGTGAGGTTTAGTAGTAGTGTGAGGAAAACATACTAATATATGAGCAAAACAATGAATTTTCTCTGTACTAAATTTTAATTCCGAAATAGAATAAGTACATCATCTTGCTCACAATATCTAAGAATTATAATAACTAAATTTCACTGAAAAAAACATTTATAGTCTTCCACACGGAGACTAATTCTAAATAAATTTAGAATTGATGTCATGTTCTGTGAAGAAAACATTGTTAGTTGCCTGGCTCGATGAAAAACTCCTCCTACTATAGTGTCAAAGGCCTAGGCACGAACCTGCGACCTCCTGAACAGAATGACCATAGCTATAGGTAAATAGTCTCACACTCTACCCATGTGGCCAAATAGGCGGTTTTAGTGGAATTAGCTGACACAGGTTGAGTGTCTGTTAACGCGTTGAGCAGTGATATGAAAAATTTACTGACTAAATGAAGTTGTGATTCCAAGAAGGTTAGTTAGCCCATCCTCAAGGTTGCTAACAGTGGTCTTGTTGGTGATTTAGAGATGCAGATATCTTAATGGAAAGTTGACACATAGGTGTTAGTAATTAGCCACTGAGAATTGTGATTGTCATGAGTTAACAATAAGCATAAAAATAATCTTGTCTCAGTGGGTTATTGATGATCAGTTGTAAAATATCAGTGTGTCTTGCATGAACTGGTACTGAACCAGTAAAACATTTTTTGTGATGTCAAATTATCGAGGCCGTTTTACATTGAAATATCACACTGCATTACAGAAAAGATGTGTCTGAGTTATTTGTAATCGAGCTAAATCTGTCTAGGACACCATTGTGTCAGAAACTGGATTTCTTGAATAAATGAGGTCGGCAATAACGGATTTTCTCTGGATATTACAATTGGTCATATTCGGATAAATTGTTCTACATTTTTTGGAACATTCAAAATATGAAATCCTAAGATTTAATATTCATGATATGAATGGGTAATACCATAAAAACCTATCAGTTGAATTTCTGTTCATGTTCACCTCAAAGTAAATAGCCTCAAGCTCTCCTAGTAGTTGAGTGTCCAATGTTATCACAAAACTTGGATATTTTCAACAGAATATTTCCATTTATATAAAACATTATGAAACACTCGCATCAAATTATAATTATTAACATAGTAACGTCCAAGTGCCAAAAGAATTATTTATTACATATTTATCAAAATGATTCAAATCAAATTCCCATGATATACTGATTATCCACCTATTTTGCATGATGATAATGGCATCCCGAAGTTTATATATCAAACCAAATATTGGAATAAGATGGCAGTTGTTAATATCATGGTAGCTCAATGGTAAACTAGTAATAGTTTCCAATTTTGAATATAAAACTCGATCAGATCGTCAATTGTCCCGCAATATTCTGAAATTGTTGTAACAGTATTACATACCCACCAAAACTTTAAACCATTTTACAGATTTTTCAATACTTATTATGCTATATTGTTTCGTGTGGGCCTTGTCTCTTTCATGCAATTAACATTTTTCTTAAATTTGTTAAACTATAGCTTCAGTAATGCAAATTCTCGGGGCTCACTAAGACTAATTTAAGGTTTGAATAAGATGACGATGATTGATGTTTACGGCCTCTTTTGTGCACACTGTAGGCTAAATGGGCCTTGGGTTGAATAAGAACTAAACAAAAAATATGATGATGGTAGTCTTATACATACCTGCTGGGCGTCATATTTGTAGAGTGCTCTGCATACCTTAACCTGACCTAAAAGCAATCAGAAATTTGTTTATGCTATAAAATTGTTTACTAAATATAAGGAAACAATATTGTGATATTTTACTTATAGTACATCAGCGGTTTTAAAACTTATGACTCAACAAATGGATTGACTTGCTACAGAGTTGACCAAGTGATACGTGAAAAACAAATATTCATCACACAGCAAAATCACCACATTTTATAAACAAATATAGGCCGTCTTAAATAACTACAGCAATGTATGGAGAGAAATCCTTCTGAGCATCAGCTCCTAGGCTGTGGAATGATTTGCCAAATCACATTTAACTTGCAGCAAGTAGAGACATATTTTGTAAGGTCATTAAAACCCATTTATTTAAATTGGTATATTTATAATATTAAACCAGTTTATTATATATGAAACATATTTGATCTATATGAGCTCAGAATATGATTTAATTGTGTTTTACATGTTAAGTGCCTCAGAGCAATTTCAGTTGAATAAGGTACTACTATTATTATATATACTATAACAGGTCTGAATGCCAAATGATATGATGTCATTGAGGCTGAATGTCAACTGCTTCTTTTCTCTTGATTGATTGATTTCTTTTGGATATTACCTCAGTAATCCAAGTGACTATCACACGAAACTCCCTGTGTTACAAATGATTTAGGAATTAATTTTGTTGCTTACAACCAGGGGTTTTTACTGTAATTTCTTTTACATTTAATAAATTGTAAAAAAAACCTGTTAATAACTGTAAAAAACCTCATTCATTATAACTATAAGCCAATTCTACCAGTCTTAATGGATGTCGTTCAACACATTTATATGATAGTGTTTTCACATACATGAATTTTTATTAACGCACTACTCAATATTTGAGACATGAATTTCTACATGAATACTAGGAATATAGCAAAATAATGACGTTTATTGTTCTTCTGCATACAAAGTGAATATTGTCCATCTGAACAGTTAATTGTCTAATTCAACACAGCCTCTGACAATCCTATAGCAGAATACCAGCTTAAAAGCTTTACTGTTGCCTAGAAGATTACACGCTTTAGTGTGACTATTTCCAAAGTTGGAAAATATTCGCTCAATTCATACTGATGAAACTGAATCCATTGAACATTTTGTGTAGTGGACTTGCATTCTGGCAGCATTATCAGCTTGCTGATGATCGCACTTGTTGCATGTTTCTTATTTCCAACGGCAAGATATGTAAAAAATGTTTTCCCATATGGAATTCTGTGGCCTTTCATCTTTATACATTACTAAAGGCTGGATATTAAATAATAATCACAGTATTAGTTCAAGATTGTCTATAATTTAAGCCAACGTGTAGGTATGTATCAATGTGATATAACACTATGATCATCAAAAATGGAGGATTAGTCTGTTAACTCAATTGCTGTATTATCACTTTATTATTTTATAGCTGCATTTGATTTAATCTGCTGTGTGAATTGGAAGCACCAGGGTAATCGGTGCCAATTTAAGGAAGTTTAGATAGGAGTTGATAATTTGGAATTGAAGTTTGCTACAAAACAATTAAATCCACAAATAAATTTTTTAATTCAGAATTATTTCTTCCATGATAAACCTATCTGGAATATAAACTATTCGGGGTAGGTATTCCAATTTGGTACCTGGGAGTAGGTATTCGGAGTACCTACTCATGGTAAAAAATTTGAAATCGATAAATCTGATGTGGAATTGACCAAATGGAATTGACCACATGTCTGTTCATGAACAATATATTCCACTAGACAACTATAAACAAATTCTTACCTACCATATGGATTTTTTGGGCCATGTAATTTCCACCCAATTTTTTTTAAAGATTGGCCTAATAGAAACCATTAACAATTGGTTCACATTGCAATTTATAATAAAACAATTACTCATTTCAAAATCATTCATCCCCAATAGAGTCACTCATAATAACAGTTAATAGACCTGGTTCTTCCCAGTCGTGTTTGAGAACATCAGTTTGTCGATCAGTGAAATCAAATACATGAAGCAATCAACCTGCGTTTAGAGGTTTGAGTGTAAAGATTTCCAGGCTGAATTGTGTGTTAGCAATGTTGTAATTGGTGTCAATGCCTCACTGACTTGATCACTGTACCAGACGCTGAATTTGAGTGTGAAAATGTCTTTGAATGGATTGCTTTGAAATGTTGTTTTCTTTATTTTGAATGGCCTTGATACCTTATATACAAAATTAAAAGGCAATGGCTGTTATGGTATTCTGGTCCTGGGTTTTATTTCTAAATATCTCATTTTATCATGGCAATCTATAGCGCTCCCCTTTCCAAAATTTGTCTTAAAGCTAGCACAAGATATCACATGTTCAGGCAGGTAATTCCAGTCATGAATTGTTCTTTGGCTAAAGACGCTTCTCCTCAAATCAATCCTGGATCGTCCCATGAACACTTTTTTAATGTGGCCTCTGGTGTTGTTGTTAGGTGGAAAGGTAAAGAAGTTATGGGGATCTAGCCTGTCTATACCATTCATAATCTTAAATACATCACATCCCCTCATCGCCTTCTAAAGTCCAAAGATGGCAGATTTAGGACTTTAAGCCGGTCCTCGTATGGGAGATGGCTAATGTTTGGGATCAGTTTAGTTGCCCTTCTCTGTACTTTCTCCACTTCTAGTTTGTCTCTGTACCTCGGATGCCAGATCACATTTCCATACTCAAGGTGCGGTCTAACCATCGCTGTGAATAGTCTTGGCACTGTTGTTTTATTGTTGAGTGTGAAGGTCTTCCTGATCAAGCCTAACATTCTAGAAGCTTTATTTACAGCCCATAAAACAATCCGAAAATGACGAATTCGTTAGTTTTATTAGGTAACTTTAGACTACAGTATCATGAGTATGAAACTATCTTACTATGATTATCAGTAACGGAGTAGATTAGTTGAAGGAATATATATTGTGTACCCTGTGATAAATAATATACTAATTGTTATCAAGACTTAAATAACCAGAATGACGTGAAACAAATTCCTCTTCTGTCTATAATGTCACCTTATAGCCTTTTGTAGGAAAGCCGGGAGAGTTAAACTCCACACTGACTCAGTCAGTCAATGAGTCAGCCTCACCGCAAAGTGACACTTTCCAACATCAAATTAATATGTTATATTCTATTACCTGGTTTAGGTGTAGGTCTAGGCGGTGCCGGTCGTGTTGGTGCTGGTTTAGACATAATTCTGGTGAAGTGACAGAGATTTATACTTCTACTCTACCTTAAAACGACCAGCAAACCATAGACACTTTAATTGTTAAACCAAAACAGGAAGTTGAACTATCGTGTTGACAGTTATGGCCCTACTAATTACTGTAACGTTTGTTTAAGTTCCTCGGACAAATATTTAGTTTTTGTTTCTTAATGCAAAGATTTAATTAGTTTATTATTACTGAGTATTTTGTGCAGTCTAACTATTTGACCGATATGGCCAAGTCAGTGAAATAATAATATATAATTTCATCCTGGTTTCACATGATGACGTGCGGTCATTTCCTCCCACAGCAAAACCGTCCTACTTAGATGGAGGGGGGAATTTTCAAGCACCTTTGAATTATAAGGAAGAATAATGTGAACATTATTGTTGTACTATTTTGTTTATCATTCAGATAACGTTTTAGCAGTACATATTTTTCTCTACCCATTTGAGAAAACTTGCAGGTTTTATTACTAGTATCTTGTTTAAATTATTATTTTAACCATATTTGAATTATTATGATACAAACTAACAAAGTGGATTCAAATAGGACAGTTAGAATTGACAATGTTCAGTTTATGATTGAATTAGTGGGACCTGAAAAAGTATTTGATTAAAAACAAATGCAGCCAGCAATAGTTGTGTCATTACTTACACTTTCTGGTGTAGATTGTGTAACTTTTTATTTTAAAAACATTTAAATGAAAACTACTCATTAGAAGATACTAATTTTACGTAGATAAATGAAAAATCAAACGCAATACGTGTAGCGCTATAACACCGTTAATTAGACTGTTAACATAACGATAATTAGCTCGTATTGTTAGAATTAAAAAATTGTAAAATATTAGGTAAAATATTACATAATAAATAAAACAGTATTCAATTACCGAGGTAATTAAGTTTTGATTCATCTAGCTTACCGTCAAATTTGTCCAGCCTTCATGAGGATAAGAAAACGCCATGAAAACAAACATCCATCTCATTCAGATTAATAAATAATACAAACTGTATATAATACCAGACCGATAAAAGATTCCAGTACACGTTATTTACTATATACAAGCTTGTATATATTAAACAACGGTGTAGGCCTACATATTATTTCGCATTCAAACCCAACATATTTCTTACTAATATGTACTTATTGATTCAGATTAATTTATTGAATATATCATGCAACTGCGAAACATGTACAGTTGTTCCAGGTCAGAAATATTGTAATATTTTATAATAGTACTAATTAAGATGTGGTCATTCATTACTTAAATTTAAGTGTCGCGTATAATCATCATTAGTCCTTAATGTTACGTTTATTGAAGGGATCCAGATTACAGAATGTGTACAATTGTGTTGGTAGTTATTATAAGTTCAAAGTACAAAATTCTCATCAGCTCCAAGTATCATCTAGTCTGCGCCTGTGATCGTTTACTTTTTTTCAGCGCCGAGATTATACAACTCACTCACTCACTCACTCACTCACTCACTCACTCACTCACTCACTCACTCACTCACTCACTCACTCACTCACTCACTCACTCACTCACTCACTCACTCACTCACTCACTCACTCACTCACTCACTCACTCACTCACTCACTCACTCACTCACTCACTCACTCACTCACTCACTCACTCACTCACTCACTCACTCACTCACTCACTCACTCACTCACTCACTCACTCACTCACTCACTCACTCACTCACTCACTCACTCACTCACTCACTCACTCACTCACTCACTCACTCACTCACTCACTCACTCACTCACTCACTCACTCACTCACTCACTCACTCACTCACTCACTCACTCACTCACTCACTCACTCACTCACTCGCTCACTCACTCACTCACTCACTCACTCACTCACTCACTCACTCACTCATGTTCAAGTTCTTCAGCATCAGTCGAACATGGGAGGACGCACTGACAGTTCGTCAGGTAATTCGGTGGCATATGCATATGATATCACCCTTATTAGTGCTACAGTAACTGAGCTACAAACTCTCATCAACATGTGCCTGAAATATTCGTAAACCTGGAGGTTTTCCTTTAACGCAATTAAATCTAAGTGCGTCGTGATCGGTAAAAGTCTCCTTAGTGCAAAACCTCATTGGGACCTAGGCACACAGATCATTGACACAGTCGAAAGTGTGAACATTCTTGGCACCATATTCCACTCAAGTGCCAAATCTGAAACTCACATAGGAGAAGGCATGAAGGCCTGCCGACGCACTACATTTGGACTCCAGCTAAGGCACTAACATGCCATACCCCGGACTAGGCAGTGACGTGAAGGGTCACTATTGGCGTACCATGTACTGTCCAACCCTGACCTATGGTACGGAGTGTGTAGACATCAGTAGCAAGAGCTTGAATAAGACGGAGTCACTACAAAGAACACTGGTCAAACGATGTATAGGAGTTCTACAGCTATATTAAATGCTCTAGAAATACAGCAACAGCAAACAGTTATTCGACAACAAACTATATCTTTGTTCTCCAGAATCTTTAAAGTAGACTCCCAAATGAAAGACATCTGTATAACCTTACTGGCTCAATATATGCTTCACAAGAAGCTAAGCACAGGAACTATTGTGGAGCGACTGGTTCGAATGGGAATATCACCATTAGAAGGCGCATTTGCAAGACCATTGAAATCTAGTCAGCGCAGTAGTCGTGATAGCGCAGTTAGTTAGAGCGTAGGAACTCGCAGCCGAAGGGTCGCAGCTTCGAATCTCCGGGAGCTGCAATGTTGTCATGTGGTGACTGGTTCACTCATCCATGAAAACGAGTACCCGACAGGACGCGATTGCTATGTGTTTGAGTAACGCTTTGCGCCTATAATGACAGCATGCGAAGTATGCTCCCCTGAGAGTTGAGATGAGTGCTGGGTGGAAACAGGTCTGAGTCAAGGATAATAATACTGTACGGCGCCTCAGAACAGGGTTACCTGGTTCTGGCGCTATATAAACATGCATTATTATGACGGTGTAGTCGAAACCTCGAAGAATCTCATGATAAGATGATGATGATGATTGATGTTTTACGGCTACTTTTGTGCACAAAGTAGGCTAAATGGGCCGAGCGGCCTCCAAAGGTAATGAGGCGAAGTCAAAGACGAAACAACCTTCAGATATGTCCACGCCGGGATTCGAACACGGTGGTAGTGATCTGTGGTCCAACACGCTACCGCTAGACCACGGAGGCGCCCCAATCTCATGATAAGCGCTTTAGGGTAATTTTAATCCAATTATATAGAGCGCTATATAAAATGTTGTATTATTATTATTATTTATTATTATGATGTACGAACATTTGATAAATTCTTGGTCAGAACCGCACATTTTAACAGTAATGATTACTAAGTCATTTTAATCTGGTTTATCGCCATTGTCTAATGTATGCTTTTATGCACTAGATTTAATCAATTTCTGGTGGGTTTAATAAATTATTATTATTATTATTATTATTATTATTATATTCGTCAAATGCCCTTTTTTGTGTGAAATCAATCAAACACATTTCCACCCCTTCCGGTTTTTTCAATGAGTGTGCATATGATATATAGTTAACCTGTGTTACTAAGTAATATGTGTATACCTGGAAAAAACCCTCAGGTAGGTAATACACATATATTACCTGGAACATAAAAGTAATGTATACACATAATCTGATTTTACAGTTTAACTATAACTTGTATATAGTACACATTGTATATATCGCGTATTGTAAACACAGACTTCTCACTGTTTTTCCAGCAATTTCTCATTTTATTTAGTTTCAGTTTATTGGACATAATAAATTTAAGTAATAAGTTTGTGTTAGTAATATGTGACTGATGCATATTATTGTACGTGCTAATAGTTCAATATTCATTCGCTCATATCGATACACCATCTGGGATTATATACAGTGTTGTCATACATATTTTGATCAAAAAATCTGTTATTGTTATTAGCATCAAATTAATAACTCTAATATACATTATTTAAATAATATGATAATTTTATTTTCCTCCTAATAATAAACTTGCCAATTAAGCTAGTGACATCTGGCGGCAGGATTTAGAACTACTACAATCCCCGTTCCTTTTCAGTGTGTACGCGAGATATTTTACTGATCATTGCCGGTGATAATACTCCACGATTTCAACAGTCACTAGAGGAAAATTAAAGATCACGTGATATTTATAATATTTCTATTCAAAGAAGACTGATTTAGTAAACAGAATAGATTAAATTGGAAGTTCTATGTGGTAGTTCGCAGAACACATTTCCCGAGTACAAGCGGATTCCCGTATCTGAAGCGAAAGTTTACGTTTAGGTAATGGCTTTCCCATAATGTTTCTTCAGCACACATCTTTGGCCATTTATAATAATATCGAAAATGGACAAGGTAGTTGTAATGCTATCATTTTGCCAGGACAATAGACCCATTGCATGATGACATAAAAAAAAAACGAAAAAAACAGGCGCGCTTTGCATTGTGACCTGTGGGATTTATAGGGGGTCCGCTGAGCGATAATATCGTGATTATCCCGCCATTTTAACCGTAAACGTCAATGTTCCGATGACAAGATCCTTCAAACGCCCCTTGAGCATTCGTTTGGAGTAACCGGAAGTGCCCTCTCCTGGATCAAATCTTACCTGAGTGACAGATCTCAGTGTGCTGCCATAGGAATGACGACATCAGAAGGTAAGTGCCTGAATTTTGGGGTGCCACAAAGATCGGTACTTGGACCACGTAAGTACTGTTTGTATTCAAAACCAATTAGTGCGATATGTAGCCGACATAATTTGCTTTATCACTGTTATACAGATGATACCCAGGTTTATATGGCGATCATGCCCAAAACAACTTGGTCCGACGTTGCAAAGAAATTGAAAGCTTGTTTGGCTGACATCAGTACTTGGATGAGTGCAAAAATCTTTAAGTTAAACGAGGAAAAGACAGAGCTCATTATCTTTAACCCAAAACATCAGGTTGTGATAAATGAGGAATTACGGCTTCAGGTAGGTAAGAATACTGTTTCTGTAGCATCGTCAGTGAAGAACTTAGGAGTATATTTTGATACATCTCTGACCATGGAGAGGCAAGTAAATGCAATATCCAAAGCCTGTTATTACCAAATTCGTAATATTGGTCATATCAGGCAGTACATCACATTGGATGCTTGCAAAACACTGGCACACGCCCTGATAACATCTCGGCTAGATTACGGCAACGCTCTCCTGTATGGTCTTCCAAGCACACTGATGACACGGCTACAGAAAGTACAGAAATTCTTCTGCCAGGTTAGTCACTTGCACTCATAAAAGAGAACATATAACACCAGTCTTGAACTCCCTGTATTTGCTTCCGGTTATATATAGGTCGCAGTACAAGATATTTATGTACACCTTTAAGGCACTTCAAAGGACTGCCCCTCAGTACTTAGAGGAACTTGTCGTTCCGTATCAGCGACAAGGTCTCTACAGTCTGAGTTTGGAGCATTCTTAGCTATACCAACAACACGTGCAGTGACATACGGTAATAGATGTTCCAGAAAGGCTGCTGCAACGCTTATGGAATAATCTTCCAGTAATCACCAGAAAGTGCAAGACCACTGACACCTCAAAACGAATATTTTTGTTTCCGCTTTTCCTAGATGAGTGTATTATGTATTTGGCTGGAAAGAATTATGTATTTTAAAGATGTAAATCTGTTACATCCATATAATTATTTATTGTCAAGCGCCTTAGAGTAACCTTCTTACAGGTTATATAGGGCGCTATATAAATTTTATATATTATTATTATTATAGAGAAATAATACGGCATTGATATATTGCATTTGGGTATTATTTCTCGTGAATTAACGCGAACTATGAGTTGGTTTTAAAATGTAAACAAACCCCGTCTGTCGCCATTTCAATTTTCAAGCGATAACCGACTACTGACTTCGCTAAGGAAATATTTACTCTAATTGTTTTCACAGTAACAACATTTAATAATGGAATAAGCTGAACAACAAGAAACTAATCTATCACCAGAAGTATTTTCCTATTTGAATTCCAATTGTATTACGCAGTAGATCGTTGTTCAAACCGAGATGTTCAGAACAAGAATCCAACCTACATTGAAAACCATGAAGCTCCGCCTCCGCTGTTCTGAGCGGTGACCCGAAGTGTAAAAGCCCGCGAAAAATTAATTGGCAAGGTCTATTGTCCAATACTATTTCCGCTCCGAGTCGCCATTTTGGATATGTTTAACAAAAAGCTACAAATTTAGTTTCAGGGAATATTTTGTAATATGTCTGTCACTTAGTTGTGCCGGTGGAGTGTACGACAGAACTATTACCGGATATAACTCCCAAAGACAACATCCATCTGAACTAAAAGCCTGATCGACATATTCCCTGATACACTCAAATGTTTTCTATTGAATGTGTATATACAACACTTTTGAACACGTTAAAAAATAATACGTAGCTTTATAAGTTTGGTATAATAATAATAAATTCCCAATTAGAACACAAAAAGCAGGGGTTATGTCCAACAGGGATATTTCCTAATTCTGTTATGTCCATGGAGGCTTATCCACGTCAGGCTGGAGTTCCGCCCATTACTGCACAGTCGGTTTATAGTGAGTGAATATCGAAAGACATATAACAGTTAAGTGGGAAGAAGGTGATCCTGAATTATTTGTTTTGACCGATATTCTATTAATACCCAATTATTGGTTGAATATGCAAATATAAAGAGGCAAAATTATTTTTCTTTCAATCATATTAACTGATCAGCATATTGTAATCCGTAGAGTAATGCTAAAATTTTTACGTCACATCCGTGAACAAATTACACTGCTGTCTCTTCGTTGTTCACATACTTATTTTGCTCCGATAACCATGGGTATCATAACGCTCCGATATATATTTTACGAAATAAATGGGTTATTATGCGGGGTAACATTATGACATAGATCCTATTCGTCCATATCTAAAATATGAATAGTAATCTTTCTCCCCAGACAGTTAATTTTAAGTGCAATATAAGAAAGTATAGACACACACACACACACACACACACACACACACACACACACACACACACACAACATATAAAATATATATATATATATATATACACACACACACTGCGGACAGAGTTGTTTCCCATATTATGAGTAATTAGGTTACACTGATATAGGAAATTTGTTAAATGTATAGCTATTATAATCCCGACGTGTCATTCGCAGTATCGGAGATCTGCCTGAAATCCGCTGTTCTCGACCATGGGTCAAATAGATCAAGTTGATAGGCGCTTTAAATTAGATCCCACCACATCTAACTGCTTATACTTAGGGACGCTAAATTAAGCGTGAATGAACGTTCCCTTAGTGATGAACGGAAACGTATGAGGGTTAGCTGTTAGGTTCGAGTAAATCATAGTATTTACTCAGGTTTGAGACGATATTTCGTTCTAGTCCAATAATAATCCATAGCGCAGTATTGGTACTTTTTTTTTTTAAATCGCTTTAGTGAGTCCATACTGAGTTATTGTACATTATCTTTGTTATGAACAAACTGTAATGTTTGTTAACACGCTGAGGGTATATATAGGGCTTGAATTTTCACTTAGGTTAGAGAAGAACTTCGACGCCAGACCAGTCGGACGTGTATTGATACACGGTTCATATAGGTAGGATTTATTTAGTTATTCGAACCCAGAATAAAGCTGAGGTCAGCATCTGAGGTGTCGAAATGCTTTATATACAGGTTTCTTTTGGACCACAGAAAATTACTGTTGAATGTAAACTGTGGTGTCAAAATAGTTTATGATATGTATGTAGCAAGTCACCATTGAACCCCCAGGGTTTTTGGCAAATTGTGGTTTAAATGGTATGTTTTTACGTTTTTTTCCCTTTTTGTACGTAGCCTGCATGTAGCCGCTTTCCTGTGGGCGTGACATATTTGTCGCGTACGAAAAGCGAATTAGCTGGTTCCCACAGGCTGATGAGTAGACCAGACACATGCTTAGGTATACGCACACATTTATCAACATGTGGAGGTATTGAACATTTAATATTTAGATTAATGTATGTATAGTTGTATTTAGATTTATGGAGGTAGGTTTCGAAGGAGGTTTAGATATGTTGATGCTCTGTGCCTGTTGCCTCTTACTATGTACCATAAAACGCACATTGCCCGTGCCAGACATCTTATCTATTTCCATCCAGATTCCTTATTACACCAATGTAAGAAAGTTGTGTCGTTATTAAAACATGTTGAGTTTATTAGCTTTGTTATGTATAATGTAGAATCTATATTGTTGTCCTCTTATGTGGTCTGGCGAAACGACCTATTAATTCATACAATGCTGCTTGATGGATTTATACTCCTGGAGTCGTTTGTTACTCCGGCAGGCATCTCCATGGGTATTAAGCTGCGGACAGAGTTTTTTCCCATATTATGAGTAATTAGATTACACTGATATAGGAAATTTGTTAAATGTATAGCTATTATAATCCCGACGTGTCATTCGCAGTATCGGGTTCCCGAAATCCGCTGTTCTCGACCATGGGTCAAATAGATCAAGTGGATAGGCGCTTTTAAATTTTGATCCCACCACACCTAACTGCATATACTTGGGGGCGCTAAATTAAGCGCGAATGGAAAGTTCCCTTTGTGATGAACGGAAAATATGAGGGTTAGCTGTTAGGTTCGAGTAAATGGGAGGTTTTTTTCAGGTTTAAAACGATATTTCGTTCTAGTCCAGTAATAATCCATAGCGCATTATTGGTATTTTTTAAAAAACCTTTAGTGAGTCCATCTGAGTTAGTGTACATTATCTTTTTATGAACAAACTGTAATGTTTGTTAACATGCTGAATTTATATAGGGCTTGAATTTTCATTTTGGGTTTAAAAAGAACTTCCCACGCCAGACCAGTCGGACGTGTATTGATACATGGCTCATATAGGTAGGATTTATTCAGTTATTCGAACCCAGAATAAAGCTGAGGTCAGCCCTCTGAGGGCAAAATTTTTTCCCGGTTTTTTTTGGACCACAGAAAATTACTGTTGAATGTAAACTGTGGTGTCAAAATAGTTATGATATGTATGTAGCAAGTCACCATTGAACCACATGCACGTATTGTTTGCTGCGTGATGTGGTATCAAATGGTATATTTTTTACGTGCTTCCGCTTTTTGTACGTAGCCTGCATGTAGCCGCTTTCCTGTGGGCGTGACATATTTGTCGCGTACAAAAAGCGAATTAGCTGGTTCCCACAGGCTGATGAGTAGACCAGACACATGCTTAGGTATACGCACACATTTATCAATATGTGGAGGTATGGAACATTTTATTTTTAGATTAATGTATGTATAGTTGTATTTAGATTTATGGAGGTAGGTCTCGAAGGATGTTTAGATATGTTGATGCTCTGTGTCTGTTGCCTCTTTATATGTACCCTAAAACACACACACGTGCGCGCACACACAGTGCAATACACTTAACAACATTTTATCTGTTATGTTATGTGTTTATTGTTGTTTGATGTATGTGTCTAGTGTTAGGTACTTCACATTTATGAGAGAGTCATATGTAATAAATAAATAAATTAAAAAATCTCCACTATTTACTTCCTACACAATAAAGAAACAATAAAATGTCACCGTTACCTCATTGAAAAGTGAGTGACATGTCACGGTCACACTGAGAATATGAAACACTGCGGCAGTAACTATTCTCATCTTTCATTACTGCTACTGGGCGCCTCCGTCTTCTAATCGGTAACGCATTGGACCACAGATCACTACCACCCGAGTTCGAATCTCGGCATGGTCATATCTGGAAGGTGTTTCATCTTTCACTTCGTTCCATTACTTTTGGAGCTCGCTCGGCCCATTTAGCCTACCATGCGCACAAAAGAGACCGTTAAAGACCAATCATCATCATTACTTATACTCTGTGATGAGGAAGTTCACATCAGTACAGAGGCACCACACTTTAGACATATGATTAGGAATACATTAAGCAGTACCTGTCTAAAATCATCACCGATTTAATTATATTTATTGATGCCAGTAGAGTATTTGACCTTCTTGGCTAAAAGTTGATAAAAATCTGTATCCTCAACCTCCAGTGTGACAGATAGTGTTACGAAATGATGAATCCCACCCTCTTAGCTCTGTGATATATATATATATATATATATATATATATATATATATATATATATATATATATATATTATATATATATATATAGTGGTGTTGGCCAGCCATCACCTATACTGTGCACATTAGATTAAACTTTATGTCAATGTATACAAGTCAAGTCTTCAAATCAAACGAAATTGTTATTCATGAATTGATATATCAATAATATATACAAGTTATTTATATGTATATGCTGATAAATATGAAATTTAAAACAAACAGTAAATGTTATATAGAAATTGTATGTTCAATTCCATGAGTATTTCTGAACAGTTTCTCGTTCTTTATATAGCTAACTTGGACATAGAATAAATTTGGTTGTGTTATTGTAATGATGTAAAATACCTAGATCTGTGAGGATCTATGGTTTGACATAATAATATAATATAAGAATATATCTATCTATCTATCTATCTATCTATCTATCTATCTATCTATCTATATATATGTATGTCTGTCTGTCTGTCTGTCTATCGATCTATATATCTAACTCTCTATCTGTCTGTCTGTCTATCTATTTATTTTTCTATCCGATAACTTTATCTAAAATATTTTTTGGGGGGACGATTAATTAATTAATTAAGTCGCATTTAACAATTTGGTTGGTTTTGTGTAAATATTTCGCTGTGTGGTAGTACATCAATAATCTCTAGATCCTCATATATATATATATATATATATATATATATATATATATATATATATATATATATATATATAAACCACAGACACACGCACACAAACGCACACACACACACGCGCGTGTGCGAACACAAATACACACACCATTTCGCAATAACGTTTCTAATAAATACAAATCAAATGAATGTAACTATACTATATCGTTGTTGGTTACGGGTTACACGGCCGTTAAAGATGTTTGTATACAGGTCACTTTAGTAACATAACAATTGAACATTGTCGAAGGCGCAAATATTGGGACTGTATACGAATAAACACAATTATTGTCCTCGATATTTAAACATATCAGGTACAAGTCTCTCTGATCGTCGACAGAAGCGTGAAATAAATCATGACAGCTGTTACAGCGATATCATGTGATCTATGTTGACAGATCTGTTGACACAGCTAACCTTCTGTTGTCTCCTCAGAGTCTGGAAAAAATCGCCCTTAACATGTAACACAAAGAAGCTTTAGTTTTTTTTTATAGTAGGCGATTTCAATGCATAAGTTCAAGTAGGATGGGCATCGCACAATATAAACTGTAAAGTTATCATGTAGACTATTTTCCTTTATCAAGTCGGGAACTTGGTGCTACGTTGATGACCGACACGAAAATCAGCAATCTTGGGATATCCCTTAAATGACGCAATCGAATGAGATTAACCACAAATTTTATTGACAACGATTCGTCGATTTGTTTCTTTTTAAAATTTTCAATTTTTATAGATGTTTGTTCACTTTGTTTGTTCACGAGGAAAATATGTAACATGATGCTATTTTTAGCGCATATTTAAGCTTTACCGATGTCGCTGGTATATGTTTATATAACTGTTCATGGGCTCTCATTTGTGCTTGTGTACATACATACGACATACCCTATTTGTATGGAAAGCACATTGACCTGAAAGAAAACTAGACCGAGCAGTCAGTGTTGTTTGATTAAGGGGGGGTAACAACATCTCTAATCGGTGTTTGGAGTATATATTAGAGAAAGCTATTGTCATAGTTGTTATTGTTGTTGTTGTTATTGATTATTTAACCTCGGAGGTGGTCAAACCCGATACATATGTCCGAATGACGATTCTCTCAGAAGACAAATCCCACAAACATATCTATGAGACGGATTCTAACTGAGAAACTAGATTTAAACAATGAATGCTCCACAATAGTATAGGATAATATATATATATATATATATATATATATATATATATATATATATATATATATATATAGAAATATAGAAGAGAGAGACAACAGAGGGCACACACACACAGAGAATAATAGAGATATATATACTGTTCATCACTGTTTTTATATTATCAAAGACTTAGTGATTGATTTAACTTCGACTTTGGATGTATCTGTGAGATAACAGCCGAGGGATGACCACCCCCCTCTCCCCCCGAAACAAGCGTTCCAGACAAGTTGATGTGCATTGTTTGTTTTATTCTCCTATAGAGTTTATTTGTGTATAATATGTATACACTTTGTTTGTATGTAGTGGTATTACATGTATATATAATCTGTATGTGCTCTGTTTGTATTTAATGTGTTTCGGTGTAGTGTATTTTTTATACAATACTTTTTACCACTTGTAAAAATACAACCCGTTATGGTGTTTCACTGAAATCGCGAAAATTCAGCTGAGGTTTGCTCGCACAAACTTGGATCTGGACTTGTCACCAAAGCGGCGATGGAATAAACACGTTACCGCCATAAAAGGATTCTGGATTTAAGATGAAAGAAATTTTCGGAGATTTTCAGAAGTTCGTCGTTTGCATCTCTGGAGTGATGGACTAACAGGATTTATCATTTAATTTTTTTTTGTTTATATTTGATTTACTCTCTCCGTCAGCGGAAGTTTTATGTCTTCATGGTCAGATTAATTTTTTTTCTTTTCGAGAAAGGCATCCTTCTGTCCGACCATCCTCACATGGTCTAATCACCCCCCTACATGTACTCCCAGTGTTATGATGACGTGTTGTTATAGTGAGAAAGATGTAACACGAAACACCCCTCCCCCCCCAGTCATCGAACCTCTCTCGTCCTTCGGGTGTGTTTATATAAATAAATAAAAAACACTCCTGATCTTAAGATTTAATCCCATCTTTTAAATCTGTTCTTTATAAATAGATCAAGAAAGATGGATGAGAGTACACGTCCTTGTTTGACCTAAATAATATAAATAAAAAGTTATATATATATATATATATATATATATATATATATATATATATATATATATATATATGTGTTTATATGTATTATTTTAATAATGTGCTGTTGACTTCTAGCACCTGGGTTCGAAACCTGGCTTGGCTATGACTGAAAGGTGTATCATCTGTTACTTAGCTTCATTACGTTTGGAGGTCGCTCTGTTCATTTCATAATTTTATTGTTAATTTTAAAAGATTTGGTTATCTCCTTGACAAATAATCCAATAGATCTCAAAGTTACATCCCAATTTGATGATATTTGAACATCTGTATAATCCTTGCTACAAATACTAAAGTTAACACGAATGTTTACCTTGATCCACACAAATATCCCGACAGAATTCTATTTAGAAAACTGAATAATTTAAGCTATTCACATCGTTCAAAGTATGACTATGGATGTGTAGATCGTCAAAAAAGTTATATTTCCCATTTTGTCGACGATAGGTCGATTCGTGTAATAAAAACAATGTTTGAAATCACCATTATGGCTCAAAGAACACAGATCAAGGTTAAGTTGTTACTAATTTCGAAGGATGTTATATTTAATGTGTATTTCCTTTGTTTGTTTTCTGAATGGTATCTGATTGAGAAGTGACATTTGATTACTTCGTTAAATGGCTATTGTCTTAGAAACGATAGACAACACTAGTTTCTAATTCTGCCGACAGGTGGCAGATAAGGCAAGACGTTCTAATTCTAGCCCAGGCGGTGTGTGATTCGAGTTATAACGGCATATGATAATATGATTATGGGTTTATTTGTGTATATGTGTATGTTTGTATATATATATATATATATATATATATATACAGTGCATGAAACTAACTGATTGCTTTACTGGACCTGCCGGTCTAGTAAGTGCAAAAGTTGCATAGCTCAGAGCTCACTAGGAGTTGATCACCAAGTTAATTACGCCGTCCTGTTTGTAATGCAGCAATACACGCTAAAGTAATTCTTTGGTTGTCAATATCCTTTTCAGATTTATCCCATAGCTTCAACATATTCAATTGTTTTCTTTGTGTGAAATACATTGATTTAAAAATGTAAAAACCTTTTAAATATCATAATTGTAACTGACAATGGTTTAATAAAACGGCGCGTACACCTTTCGTACGTACGCGGAGTTTGTCTCCTGGCAGCATTCAACAACCTTATATGGAATCATCATGAATATTCGGCACTATCCTTTGTCTCTTTTAGTAAACTCCGACGTACCTTTGCCTAGTCAAATACTGTCATTCATAAGTTGTGTGTGACGTCATCACTCTCCGTTTGTTTTCACTGAGCATGGGTGTATATACCATCGCATAATTATTTAATTATCCAGATGGCTGCCAGCTCAAACTGATCCATGAAATACAAAACTCATTGCGACTTTTCTACACACACACAATCAATTTATGTATTATTTAAATTTCTCTACAGTTTGCTTCTTCACTCCTTTTACAAATTGCCACATTTTTTAACAAAGACGTATACACGACAGTAGTTGAAATAGAAAAAAAATGCTGTAATTCCCGCTGAGGGATTTTAGACGTCTATTGCGTAGGCATAAGACATTTGTCTTCGTTTTAAATTTGTCCTCCATTCTAAGCAGACCTGAACTAGTAATTGACAAACCATTGCCACGATTGAATGACAACAACGGTAACTGATATGCAAATTGCAATTAACGCGATGAGAAGGTTACATCAAACTTTATACAAGGAGGTGTTAAATATTACGTCTTCGTATTATTTTTCTATTCTCAGCAAACGAATATAAATAATAACAAATCTCGCACGCAAAATCAATGCCTGTTATAGTGATCAAGTCAGTGACTCCTTGATATCCAATCGCAAAAGTGCAGACACTCAACTCAGCCTCCTCGAGGTCACTAGACTCAAACCTCTACACGCAGGCTGGTTGTTTCATGCATTTGATTTCGCTACTCGACAAACTGATGTTCTTAAACATGGCTGAAAAACAACCGGGCTCTTGATCTCTATTTTGAGTGATCCCGATGGGGACAATGTCGGGGACGAATGATTTTTAAACGAATGATTGTTTTATTATAAACTGCTTTCAGAGTATAATATGAAGTTCTGTACGACATAATATTTTGGCGATAGGTGAATATTATGCAATTCCCCTTTTTTCTCCATTATTTGATATTCGCCAAATTCAACAGATCTACAGTATTCAGATAAATTCCCGAACGTTCATTACACTGGTCAGTTGGGAAGCTGCGAGTGTTTATTGTGGCGTTAACATGTTACGCCAATTTGACTCATAGCCGGAAGGCATGTGTCCAAGATTTGACGGGATATCGCAAGTGAAGTTATTTGTGTGTTTGTTGTTTGATATGTCATAAGTTAATAAACAGATCGTGATCTTGATTATTTGATGGGTAGCTGTTAGAGTTAGCCTGTGTCACTGTACTCGTTTTTATTGTTTTTCCATTAAAATGGACACTAGACTGGCTAGTCGAGTACTATGGTACTGATACTAGACCGGGCCTAGAAACACTGGTCCCGGTCGAGCATTAATGTCGCACGCACGCACGCACGCACGCACGCACGCACGCACGCACGCACACACTATATATATATATATATATATATATATATATATGTGTGTGTGTGTAAACTTAAACAACACAATAGGACCTTCATAACAGTATTCAGGTATTTAATTATCCAGAAAACAACATGTAATGAGAGCATAACAGAGTCAGAACAGTATATGACACGCGCACGAACACACACACACACACACACACACACACACACACACACATAGCCCAACCATATATGATTGTTTCGTTGTATTTACCTTTTTTTTATAACACTAATCCATGTTTTGTGAAACAAGTTTATCCTGTCATATAATAATGACGATGTTATTATAGACATAATTAATGAACCAGAAATAATTGAAAATATATTACGTCATTTCCGTTCTACTATTGGGTGATCAATGATAGTTTTGATGGATGCAATAAATACGTCTGTGCTACTAATTGACATTATATATATATATATATAATATATATATATATCGACAAAATATGTTCTTTGATTGAAGATGCCAACAGAAGCGGTCCTTGCGGGACTACTTTATGTACGTCGTGAAAAACGACAAGCCACGTTTCTTGTTACCGCCGCAACGTAATATAGTTCCAGCTGACGTATAACAATAATAGTATAGGTTTTGTACAGTGGAGCATTCAATAGAAACTATTCAAAAGAGCAAAATAGATTAACCAGCGTAGTGATATTATAAATACTCGCGTGGGAATGTCATGTTTTGTAGCTAACCCGAGGCCAGCTCTAAGATATTGATGTTGAATATGGCGTGCTTGTTATAATGATGAAGTTTATTATCAAAATCTTATTTCTCTCTCTCTCGCCCTCTCTCTCTCTCTCTCTCTCTCTCTGTGTGTGTGTGTGTGTGTAAAATGAATGAAAATGAGTATTTTCGGTGATGTCAGTTTCTGTTTCGGTTTCAGGACCGTTTTTTTCCCGGTTGGGTGTTTGTTTTGCTTTGAAGCTCTCTTAGGGCGTCACATTAATTTATGAAGTACACTTTCACATTCTTTGGCTGTGATGCGGATATGTGCATGTGAATGGATGCACGGACATTATTATAGACACCATTATAGACACCATTATAGACACCATTATAGACACCATTATAGACACCATTATAGACACCACTACGGACACCGTTATTGATATTGACATGTATAATGAGCTTAACATACAGGTGTATCTCACATATATAAAACCTCGTGACACACACACACACACACACACACACACACACACACACACACACACACACACACACACAACACACACACACACACACAGATAGACTGACAGGCACTCACCAAAGATAGATAGTCTGGTAAATAAGCAGATACATAGATAGTAATATATATATATATATATATATATATATATATATATATACATACATACATACATATATACATACATACGTATACAAACATATATACACACATGTACATACATATATACCTACAAACATACATATACAAACATACATACATACATAAACATTTCCCTCAGCTTACACCTGGTGATACACCTCATTTCTACGTTACACCCGGATCATTCCACCCCACTACCCACGCCGAACCCCCCCTCCCGTCAGACATGCGTCATGGCCCCATTAGATGTATCCGTCGTCAAATTATTGTCCTTCGTCTGGACGTTACTGAAATCGTTATTCCACCGTGACGTCATACGACGTCCGGAGAAGAGCAGCTGTCGCAGCTCGCTCCGGAACTGTTTCCCGGTTATGATATAGATGATGATGTTACAGGCATAGTGGGACATGCACAGTTCCTGGATGATCATCCGAGCGGCGTGAAATCTCAGGTGGCGCCGCCAGACGGGATCGGCGACAAACTCCCGTTCGGTGATCTCCCACGATCCGGGAGGAAACGTCAGGTACATCACGTAGCAGATGGTCACCGGAAGTGTGGTGAAGATCAAATAGAATGATACGGCCAGCAGCATGACAGTTGTGGCGGATGGGGCTGAAGATTTGCTCTTTTTCTTCAGACAAAGTCGCTTCTCCTCACTGTCCGAGAGCTTCTTCGCCTCACGGATGACGAACACGTTCAGGACTAAAGTGACGACTGGCACGAATCCGAAGACGAGAAGTTCCGTGATCCAGGACCAGATGCTCCAGAGCGATCGCTCGCCACCCTGCATCACCGAAGGCCGCGGCATGCAGGCGCCGTGCTCCGGATTGAACACCCAGAAGTAGCCCTGGATCAAGTGGAGCGAGAGCGAGAAGAGCACCAGGCCAGCTGTGACCTTGACGGCGCGCGAGGTCGTGCAGAATCGCTCCCTCTGGAACGGGTGGCATATCGAGATGTGTCGTTCGACGGTGAATCCGAGCACCAGGAGCGGGCTGAGGTACTGGAGCGCGTAGAACAGGATCGGGAAAAGCTGACAGATAACGTTTACCTCCAGGATCCTGACGTCCCAGCTATTCTGGAGCTCGTAAAGCAGTTGCAAGATGAGGAAGAGGAAATCGGCGATGGCCAGCGCCGCCAAATAGCATCCGGATGAGTGCCTCATCCGGCGTCTGATCCAGACGACAAATGCCAGGATGTTGCCCGGGAAGCCAATGACGTACCAAAATGGAGTCACATACTTGTCGACCGTCGATATAGCCGGCTTAAAGCGTTCATATAGTTCGGACTCGGTGTACTTGTTGATGAAGTCTGCCGTCAGGTTCGACGTCGACGACGACGATGAGTTGAAGTCGATGGCCATCGTCGACGTCATTGTCACTGCACAGCGAGCGTCGGACAGTAATCTGCAAGAGATCATAATTGGGATCTGATTAGTGAAAGGTGGAGGGAGATAATATAAAAATACAAATAGACAGTATTTGGATATCCTACTGGAAGGTGTAGACTGATATATATATATATATATATATATATATATATATATATACGTGTGTGTGTCTTTAGCAGTATGGAATAAGGCGTTGGCGTAGAAAATCTCTAATCGTGAATTCAATCTCTGGACGATTTTTCATCTGAGACATGAGAGGTCAGAGATTCAGAATCCGAGATTCTCTGTGATAGTTCCTTATTCCACACAGGTAAAACGCAGTCGCGCGCTCTCTCTCTCGCACACACACACACACACACACACACACACACACACACACACATACACACACACACACACATCATATTATACTATCTAAACGTTTTCGACTAAAATATGGTTGATGTACACTTTAAAACGTTCTAACAGATATACATACATAAAGACAGACAGCCAGACTGACATACAGACAGGCAAGTTGATATACATACTGACAGGCAGGCAGGCAGACACACATACATAGATACATACATACATACACATACATACATACATATAAACAGACAGACATACGGACAGACATAGAGAGACAGATATACAATGCGACAGACAAATATATATATCATATGTGACGTAAGACCAAGACAAGTAATATGCGTTGATAATGATTTTTAATGACTTTCGCTTACGTGTGTATTCAATTCAATTCAATAACTTTATTCCGGAACATTACATCCATATAAAAAAGATAAACACATAAATGGCGAGACAGTAGTGAAGTCTGGATGTCGGTAGTTCTCAGTGACTGTACGTGTATATATATATTCGATCAATCCAACTTAATAAGCTAAAGTCGTACGCTTAACACCAACTGTGTTATGTCATTAGGGCGAATGACCCCCCCCCTCTCTGTCCTCCCTCTCTCTCCAAAAATAATTAACTTCACTCACTCCTCATCACACGAAGTCGTCTTTCTTCTTCATCATCCGGGCACTTCCAGCCCGTAAAACACGTGACCCAGTCGGTGTAGAATGCGCATGCGTGGACCATAAACCGCCGACAAAATGGCCGACTTCATGGCGGAGAGCGCCTCCGCTTTATGGTCGTAGGTGCGCCGTGACCGTCTGTGGGAGAATCTTTCGGATAGTCGACCACTATTCCGGAGCCATTCGAGCAATGGGTAGGGTGGATCCCGAGCCATTAGGCGATTGTGCCCGGGGATGGGCCAGGCCAGATGGCGACACCTACTGGCCCTCCTTAAGGCGGACATTAGGAGAATGACGTCATAAAGGGATGTCAAAGCCAGTGTGCGCCCCCCCCCCCCCCCCTAATGTGCTGCTCCTCGGATACCAAATGTTCGTGAGTGTCAGATATTTGTCTGTCTTTCTATCTGTCTGTCTCCGGGACGGTGGCACTCAGACGGAAGTGGGTCGGTGGGTGATATCGCGAGGTTGACCGGGGGGATGGGGATAGTTCGGAGACGATAGATAAAGACAACGGGTCACTGGGTGCAGTCGTATCCAGAAATCACGACTAGATCTACATAACCTAGTAACCTTCAGCTCTAAATCATCGGATTATTGATGAAATGGTGGTCAGTATAACAAAATCCTGAAGATCTCTGAAAAACATCAGACAGCGGAAGAGTAATGTATAAATGGACATCAGAGAGAGAGAGAGAGAGAGAGAGAGAGGGGGGGGAGAGAGAGGGAAGAGAAGAGAGAAGTAATTTAGACAGACTAAAATAGTCTTACTTTCTTTTAGTAGTATTTTAGCAGGCCAATTCTAAACCTCGGACTCACAAGCTTATGTGTGTGAGTGTGTGTGTATGTGCGTATGCTAGCTTGCTGTCGGTTGTGGTAATTTGTTGATTAAAATTTTCCAGCTAAGAAAAACAACAAAACACGGAACACCTGGATCAACAGACATCTGGATACCATCCTCCATCTGTGTATATGTTAAACAATGATAAGGTCCAACTAGGCACACATACCTACATATTGATTCGCGGATCAGTATATACACTCACCTACAAAACCACTCCCATACCTACACTGACAATCGATAAGCTAGAGAGAGAGAGAGAGAGAGAGAGAGAGAGAGAGAGCAAATAGCATACCCATATGTAGACACAGCATACCCATATGTAGACACAGCATACCCATATCTAGACAGAGCATACCCATATGTAGACATAGCGTACCCATATATAGACACAGCGTACCCACATATAGACACACCATCATTATTATTTGTACACTGCCTTTGAATATGGCTCCTGCTTGTAAGGGCGCTTTATTAAATATGCATTATTATTATTATTATTATTATTATTATAGACAGAACCTGGTAATCCTTCATCAATTCTCAGGCCATTTAAATAAAGAAAGTACACAGCAGGAGCTCCCACGCTTCACCCCCAAGTGTACTACTGCGCAGGCTACCAAGTTTGAGGTGGAATCCCAGTTTTTGAAACTAAGTCTGTGGGATGTTTCGTCCACCAATAAAACACTTCGTGTGATCATGCCACTTCTCTAGGATGTAGGACTCGGTCAAATTTAGAGTGAAGATAAATGAAGAAGTCATTATCCATCGTTTCCTCCTTCACTCACTCCTTCACGCACTCCTTCGCTCACTCACTCCTTCACTCACTCCTTCACTCCTTCACTCACTCCTTCACTCACTCCTTCACTCACTCCTTCACTCACTCCTTCACTCCCTCACTCCTCACTCACTCACTCACTCACTCACTCACTCACTCACTCACTCACTCACTCACTCACTCACTCACTCACTCACTCACTCACTCACTCACTCACTCACTCACTCACTCACTCACTCACTCACTCACTCACTCACTCACTCACTCCTCCTCATCCCACTCAGACTCTCACCACACACTCACACCACCACTCACTCACCCTCACACTCACTCACCACCACTCTCCCACCACCACCACCACCACCACCACCACCACCCCACCACCACCCCACCACCACCCCACTCCCCACCACCACTCACTCACTCACTCACTCACTCACTCACTCACTCACTGAGAATAGTTTATAGAGCAAGCTTAAACAGGTTAACCTCAAAACACGAACTGTCAACAATTTGTCATTCAGACTGCCAAGAAACAAATCATCCCGACCTTAACTAGGCCCTTAAACATACTCCGAACGAAAACTGATCCAATAAGGTGGCCAAGCTTTGTTTTAATATCCAGCAAAGTGGACGTTTCTACAATAAATATCGTTTACGATGTCGAGCCTCGTCATATATCTGGCCATTTTGTCGTCGCCGAGTAGGCAGCCAAGTGGCGCCCCCTGGATTATCGGATGTCTGAGTCTGATGAGCCCGTGGCGACCTCTAGCTGCGGATCACGTGGCTAACGGCATCCACTGGTTGGAATGATAAGAAGTGCGATGGAACTGTTTGATGTTTGTTGTTATCTGATGTTCGTGTTTATCTGATGTTTGTGGCTATCTGATGTTTGTGGTTATGTGGTGTTTGTGGTTATGTGGTGCTCGTGTTTGGGATCTGATGCGTGTATTGTATATTTGATAGATGTGTACTATCTGAAGTGTGGTATTTGATGTTACGGAGGCTGATGGCATCTTGTTTAGACAACTGTAACTCTTTGTTATATGGTTTATTTAATTATATAACCAGTTATATTCATTATATTAAGACCTGGGGTGGGGGTGGCGTTTTGGAGGTGGGTTTAATTATTCCTCGGGTTAAACCCGATTTGGACTAAACCCTCATTTCTGGCCTAAACCAGATTTAAAATCATTATCGGGCCTAATTCATCTCAAATTGATTGGAATAAAATAGGAAAAATGTGACATATACAATTATAACCCATTTAATGCACACAAACAATACCTAATCACTAATGTGACAATGTCTAATTGTTTCCAGTGACAGCAGAATACCTGAAATATTAGGTCATAATGGATTGTGCCCATTTTCACAGCAGTATGGTCTAATGGATAATTTAACATATTATTATTATTATTATTATTGTTATTATATGAACAATATCATCTGATCGATTCATGCCGTTCTAACTACATTTTATCCGATATCTCTGGGATCCGCTGTTGATCACAAAGCTATCACAAAATCTCGGGAGTCATCGAGTTAGATACAGTTGTATACAGTTTTATATGTCAATAAAGTGAGAAAAAAACTATATTAGAATATATATCGAGAATATATATATATATATATATATATATATATATATATATATATATATATATATATATATATATATATATAACGATACAGCAAAGTAAAAGGGAAAGTAAAGAGATTTTCCCATAAATAATGTCATCTTCGAGAAATATTATCTCTCTTCCTCGAGGATGATACATTGTAACTCTGAGTGTGATCTAGATGATGATCAAAACATTACCATTGATCGATACATTGTCTTTATTTATTTATTTATTTATTTAGATTGTTTGTTTGTTTGTTTGGCGACGAACTTGATGAACGAAGGCGTGGATTATTATAATAATAACTCTATATATTTAGATATAAGAAAACAAGCTTCGACGGAAATAAATGACAATAATCTGTAATATGATAATGATATAAAGTTGTCTTTTGGTGTTAGATGTATTCCTTCTACACCTTCTATAACTCTCTAAATATCTGTGTTTTTAGGGTTTGCTCTACAGTTGTGTTTGTTGTGTGTGTGTTGCGTCTGATACAGGCATGTGTGCATTTTGTGTGATATGTGTGTGTGTTGTGCCTGATATATATATATATATATATATATATATATATATATATATATATATAGAATCCGTTAATCCGACAAGGTTTGTCAGATAATAATATGTCGGATAAACGAGAATGTCGGATTATCGAGTCCGTGACGTACTGGTAATCTGTACCACACATTTTAAAGTCATAATGTTGTTTGTTGAAGTTTCGGGTAGAGACCCCTGGCTGTCGCCTATTGGGCACAGACATTTTAAATCATAAAGATATACCTCCATTGATCATTTTGATGTTTGTTAATTACAGACACTATAAAGAAATACTCGTGTCACTTTGTCCATCAGATTAACTCACGATCTGCTCATTGGAAATATCACGCATTTGTCTTTGTAATTAGCCTTGAATTATTATGATTGGCTACTAGATAGCCACAGGCAATGGAACCATTGTGTGTCAGTGTGTATGGTCAAGGACGACTATAATTGGTTACGATATAGCAATTATCGCGGATGGGCAGGTTAATGAACCATTACCGACAGCATGTGGGTATGTCCTGCATGTCGGATTATCGAGGTCATTTTACATTGAAATGTCAGATTAAAAATTTAAATAAATCCGTCACAGGCAATAATGTGTCGGATGGCGTTTGCGATAAACGATGTCGGATTAACGGATTCTGACTGTATATATATATATATATATATATATATATATATATATATATGATTTTGTTGTGTTTTTGTTATTTTTTGGTATGTTTTGTGCGTGTGTGTATTCTGTGTATTGATGTGTGGTGTCAGACGTTAGATTGACAGGTAATGACAAACTGATTTGCCACAAGGTAATCACCGATCATGTGACATGTCAATCCTGATTTAGTTACTTTATTGATTTTAATCTTGTAAGAAACTGTATATATTGAGTCAACTGATATAATAGTTGTACATTTAGTATATAATCTAATACTTTGTGGAATAGTTGCTGGTAGAGATTAGATGAATCAATTATCTATTTAAAGTGTTAATTCTCTTCTTGTTATTCACGATAATCTTATCCACGGTTCGTTTAACAGTACAATGTATGTAAATGTCTCATTCTAGCCTTTATACATACAATGATACATTGTTGTTGTTGTTATTGTTATTATTATTATTATTATTATTATTATTATTATTATTCGTAGTACCTGTATTGGACAGGGTAGTTCAATAACAACAAGAATTGTTGTTGTTATTATTATTGTTGTTGTTGTTGTTGTTGACGTAGTGATGGCTACCGATGACATTATAGTCAATATTTTTAGTGTAGCATAGTTAAATAGAAAAATAATATATATATATATATATATATATATATATATATATATATATATATATATATATATATATTGCAGTTCATTAAAGACAAAATAATATTTTTCTCCCACTTTCACGAACAGTTTGAAAGCAGGTGTCTAGCAATATTTAAGTAAACCATAAAACACAACCAATAAAACATAAAACACAACCCATAAAACGCAACCCATAAAACATAAAACATATCCCATAAAACACAACCAATAAAACATAAAACACAACCCATAAAACACAACCCATAAAACATATCCCATAAAACACAACCAATAAAACATAAAACACAACCCATAAAACACAACCCATAAAACATGAAACATATCCCATAAAACACAACCCATAAAACATAAAACATATCCCATAAAACACAACCAATAAAACATAAAACACAACCCATAAAACACAACCCATAAAACATAAAACATATCCCATAAAACACAACCCATAAAACATAAAACATATCCCATAAAACACAACCAATAAAACATAAAACACACCCATAAAACACAACCCATAAAACATAAAACATATCCCATAAAAATGGACTGGTTAGCAGTCTGGCCTCACCGAGGCATATATCTCTGACATAGCAGTTTTTACGCTAACTTAATTTAATCCCGTGACGTAATCAGTGACGAAAGCAGACGTAAGCCGCGACAACGAGGTTCACATCTAAAAATAGATTTATATTACGACCTCATTTCGTATCTTGTATCAAGCCAACATTTGATTGTCCTATATTGGGAGATAACTGGTGTTATGGCTACGCAGTTGAAGCTTGAATTGGCAAAGAAATAAGACATTTTGCGGTACAAATAGCATATTACATATTTGATGACATCACTAGCTGAAGGCGGCATTACGTTACGTGGGATGACGGGATACGTGACGTCATTAGATGGATAGGTGTCTAAGAGGAGATACATCTGCTATATATGTCTGTCTGTCTATATAGACGGCGGTTTATGATAGACAGGATGTTTTTGTCAAGTGATTTCTTATTCAAAACGACCTGGAAGTGTGAGTGTTGTTTGTGGGGTCTGGAGGTGTTAGTGCTGTCTGTATTGTCTGTAGGTATATGTGGTGTCTGTATGGTCAGTAGGTATATGTGGTGTTTGTATGGTCAGTAGGTATATGTGGTATTCATATGACCTGTAGGTATATGTGGTGTTTGTATGGTCAGTAGGTATATCTGGTGCTTGTATGGTCTGTAGGTATATGTGGCGTTTGTATGATTTGGAGGTATATGTGGTGTTTGTGGGTTTCTAGGTATATCTGGAGTTTGTGGGGGTCTGTATGCATATGTGGTGTTTGTGGGGTCTGTAGGTATATGTAGTGTGTGTATGTTCGGTAGGTATATGTAGTGTTTGTATGGTTTATGTTGGTATATGTGGTGTTTGTATGGTCTGTAGGTATATGTAGTGTTTGTGGGGTCTGTAGGTATATGTAGTGTTTGTGGGGGTCTGTAGGTATATGTAGTGTTTGTGGGGTCTGTAGGTATATGTGGTGTTTGTGGGGGTCTGTAGATATATGTGGTGTTTGTGGGGTCTTGAGGTGTATATGATGTCTAGAAATGTCTGTTTGTGATGTTCAACAAATTTAAAGCTACATTTAGATCAGATCAGATCCCCATTAACCTATTTTAATATGCTAGTATCTGTATATACGTCTGGATCTATCCGAATATATTATGATCTATTTACGTTCGTCTGGATATATTCAGATGTGGACAGATCCGTTCGGATCGGTCTTTATCGCTCCGGATCTACTTGTATCAGTTTATATATGGCTGGAAATAGTGGGATCTATCTAGATCGGCATAAATCTCTATAAATCCGTCCGGATACGCATAGATCTATCTGGAGCTGAGTGAAGGATCCTCTATCATTGATGTCCACCACGGTTGTCGTTAGGATGCCATAAACGGGCAGATATTGGCTGATATCTAGGTCGGATACACGTGACACGAGGGCGATAATATGGCGATTTTATTGTTCCTTGACGACCATCGACGAAAGTGATTTAGCCTCGCGTCGGAGAAAATAGCGCCCTCTATCGGTGAATGTCTAGGAAAACAATCACTTTGCCTACATCCTTCATCTCGTCCTCCTCCGCGGCTTGATGATCCAGAGTGGCTTATTGGGGTATGTGTGTGTGTATGTGTTGTGTGTGTGTGTGTGTGAAGTGCGTGTGTATACGTGGGAGTGTGTATTAGGTTTTGTGTGTATGTGCGTACGTGAGATTATGTATGATAGGTGTATGTATGTATGTATATGTGTGTAAGTGAGAGTGCGTATGAGGTGTGCTTGTGTGTGTGTGTGCGTGTGTGTTATAGCAGAAGTTTTCAGCCCATTATTCAGCCCTCGCATGGCTCAGCCCATTTAGCTATAGATATTAAATGAGTATCCTCTCCAGTCTACTTGCCTATAGATGAGTATCTTCCCCGGTCTACTCAGCCATAGATGAGTATCTTCTCGAGTCTACTCAGCTGGCGATGAGTATCCGCAGAAACAAATAGAACTACGTGATGAGTAACTTTGCCACTCAACAAACACCATAGTCTATGCGCCCCTATCAGTTGAGAGAGTGTATTGATGGCCCCTTAATATCAAACCATAGATGGCCCCCCAAAGGTTCAGCATAAGGTGTATCATGGCGTTCAAAACCTGTACAATTAATTGACTAGCGAGAGTTATTTAAGGCTATGTAAATGTTCGTGTTTAACTGCCACTTTTGCGCACAAGGTAGACTAAATCGGCCGAGCGACCTCCAAACCTCCCTTCAGATATAGCTTTACGGGGTTTGAACCCAGGTACTATAGCTCTCTGGCCAACCGCGCTACCAGTTAGGCCACGGAGGCGCCCATTAAGGTTGCATAATACACTTGAGACAGCGCGAATAAATACATAGATATGCAACAAATAAAAAGTTCCCACCCTTTTTATAACATCATTAACTTAGGCCAGGTACGTCTGTGA